>VZTY01008258.1:0-15874 GCA_013400935.1 Turnix velox | reverse complement strand
CTACGTGCTCTCGGTGTCCGAGAGCTCCCGCGTCTCGCACTACATCGTCAACAGCCTGGGGCCGGCGGGAAGCCGGAGGTCCGGCGGCGAGGGCCCTGGGGCCCCGGGTGAGTGACCCCCCAGGGCTGGCCATGCCCCCCCTTCAGCCCCTGCCGGCCCGGGGCGGGCAGCTGGAGCCCAGCCCCGCTCCGTGCATCCCTCTCGGGCGGCTCCTTTCGCTTCCCCGGCGGCGTTTCAAGTCGTGAAGCTCTTTGTAGTGAAATTAAGTGGCGTTTTTGCAGTTGGAACGAACTAAGTTGTCGTTCCGCACCTGCCTTCCAGCCACCCGGTACCAGGCTTGGGCACAGAGCGCTTATGGCAGCCCCTCCTGAGGGATCTTATAGAGCTTCCACCTTTTGTTTTCATAAACTGCCTAACCGGAATTAATGATTTTGCATCTTATCTCAGCCCCAGGGACGGCTCTTTGGAAGTGTCATCTCAAAGTATAAATGCTGACAAGATAGTTGGGTGTTAGGAGTCAGGCTGTGAGGTTAAATTTCAAGTCACGAGTCAGAGTTTAAGTTGTGGGATCTCTTCTGGAACGTAAAGGCGGTTGTGCCTTTAAATCGGAGCTGAAGTTCAGTTCTATTCCCCCTCCGTGTGTTGAAAGGGAAGTTTTTATAATATTCCTCATTAACCTGACATCTTAATATGAAAGCACTGCGTTCAGCTTGTAGAGAAGATGCTGTGTCAGGGGAAAAACTGGTATAAGAAGGAGTGTTTCTGCAAGTACAAATGTAACTAAATGAGCGAAACACTGGGCAGTGCAGTGTCCTTTAATAAAAGAACATGAAATTGAAAGGCAGCATCATCCCCCTTGGGGCCATCACTGCAGTTGGGAGTGAAACTACTTAAGTTTGGGTATTAATGTTTGCAAAATGCATCTCAGCAAGCTCAGGTTTTTGTGGTGTTGTGGTATCCCTTCAGTGCATCACCATCCTAAATTCCTCTTGTGTTATATTCCTAAGCTCAGTAATGTTTTGTGGAATTCTTTGGGCTTGGTGTGAAAACATTCTGCAGTTTTGGTGTTCTTTTTTTAATAAAATCAGTGAATAGCCCTTAGGTAATTCTTCCTTTAAGATATTTATTTCAGAGGAGTAGGTGCTATTATTACTGTGTAGGCTGTTGGCACAGTAAGCTTATTTTATGTTTAAAAGTCCTAATTATATTTTTGGTTGGTCTCTACTTTCTCCTCATACCTTTTATAAGGACAGACATTCCTATACCACAATACTACTATGCTGAGGTTTTATTTTTAAATAAATCTGTGCTTTAGTAGTTTTAAATAAATCTGTACTGATGCTGTTCCCTCCTCACACTCAGACCAACGAAGATGTGGGGGTGTGTTTGTATTAAATTAAATTGTAATTAAGCTTTTCCTCTCAGAAAAAAAAACTAAGTGGGGGCATGTTCTGCAATGGGAGGGATATGAAAACACTGGTAGAAGACTGGAGGTGGTTTCATGTTTGCATAATGCAGTAAAATGAGGGAAATGTTTGCAAATTTTCATATTTGTTTGTTGTGGTCAAAGTAGAATATTAGGGCAACTTTATTATGGTAATTGGATGGTGTGGGGGTTTTTTTTAGCAAATGATTGTTTGGCAAATCAGTGGGAAATCTGAATATGCTGGATCAGGTTCATGTTAGTCTCAATAATTGTGTTTGCTTTAGCACTGCTTTGTGGTTGGGATACTAGGAACCCAGCCTTGATACAGAATGGGTAAGATGAGCTTTTTCTTCCCTTATATAAAAATCATAACATCACAAAAAGTGATATTTTCTTCCATTTCTAAAGTACAAGATCCTTTTGCCAACATTTTGCTGAATTCACTTTTTGCCTCATATGCTGCAGTTCCTAATTTTTGCAGGTGATGTTTCAGCATAAGCAAAAAAGGAAATTAACAGAATTTCTCCAACTTCCTGAAATGTTTTAAGACTGCTAAAAGAAAATAGGATAAATCACTGAATTATGGGAAAGAAAGACACACTGTTTCCAGTAGAGATGGGGATTAACCACTGAATAGGAATTAGGATGTCATTTGTGATGAAATGTCACAGTCACGAGTTGAAGAAATCCCAAACAAGACAAAGTCTCCATTGCAGGCATTAGCATGGGAATGGACAATAGGGGAAATATTTAAATACATCATATGCTTATGATTTGACATGAGTCCAGGGTATAAAATGTGTGATATGCATTTAAAAAAAAAGCCTAGAGTATTTAAAGAAATGCAGTAAAACCACAGAATGCAATAAAACAAGAAGTCTTATAGTGTTGTAGGATTTCTCTCTGAAGAAGGTATGACAGTGTAGAAGATGATTTTTTCACTAATTATGCATTTTAAGAACATGCTGCTTAACTTAAAACTTCTGAATCATGTCCATTGTAATTTTTAAAAAATTCAGGCTGTACTTCCTGCAATCATACAATCTTTACACAATGATATCTCTGCTCAGCTCTCTATGAAATGGCTTTAGGTAGGTGTGGGCTGTATGATTTAATTCTGACACTTAATGTGGGTTTGTTTGTATTTTCTTTTATTTTCTTTTTGTATTAAGGTCTTAAAATCCCAACTGTTGGAAGTATGGAACGTTGTATATGTGTTAAACACACCTAATTTTCTCTCATCCTCTGATTGTCTGAAGGAATGATAATACGTAATTTTTGTGAGAAAGTTTTCCTGGCATGCCTAGAGCTCTTTTTTGGGGGGTATGAATGGGGTGTTACTGTTTTTATAGAGCATTTGTGGGTGTTTATTTGCTTTGCATGACTAGGAAGGTACTTGGGAACAAGGGGAAAAGGTGTTCCCGTGGGGGTTGAAGCGACACACAGACTGGAATGTGATGGCTTCATAGCAGAGTTCCCATATGCTCCAGAAGGAAACTGGCTTACATTGCTGGAGAGTCTTACTTTGAAATGAGAGCTTTGTGTCTCAGTACCCTTTTTTAATTAGAAAAACTTTCTTTTTTTTACTCAAAACGAGCTTTATGAATTGGAAGGAGGGGCACCATTGCAGACCAAATCTAGAAATAAAAGTGAAACGTTTCAGTAAGGTCTTTCCTGTCCTCAGAAGGCAAGTTTACCAGTTCTTAGGATTAAGGGAAAACAGCCTAGTGGCACTAATATGTTTAAAGAGAAAAATTTAAAACCTCTGAGACATCTAAGAAAGTGAGAATTTGCTCTGGCTACACCACCTGCCCACACTCTCAAGAAGCAGAATGTTGTGTGGTTTATACCTCCACTTCCCCAGTGTCTGTACAATGTTTAAAACGTACATAAAGTGATCTTTTCCAGACTGACATGAAGCCAACACGGGGTAAAAGTGTTTTGTGATGAGGGAATGTGCATTATAAACAGACAACTGATGGGGTCAAGGTTTGAAACTTTCTTTAATTCAGGGACACTTGGGATTTTAACTCTTTCCTTGCCCTCCCGAGCGTGGAGGTTTCCCTGGTTGTTCTGATGTGCTGAAATGGATGGAATCAGGTCAAGTCCTAGTATAGATGGAGTTGGGATGGAATGAATAAGGAAGATGATACTCAGACCTTTGTGTTTCTAATTTAAAAGCATCATCTTACTGACCTGAGTAGTGCTGCTGGTGGAGGAGCTGAGTAGCTCTTCTGCTGTGCAGAATTGGGGAGAGGGAAGAGAATTTCTTGTACTCTGGTTGTCTGATTTCAGTAGGAAGTGGCTAAAGCTCCTTCAACTTCTGGACTTAACCTTTGCATGCCTTCTCCTCTTGCCGATAACCCTCAGAAGACTTTGTGCTGCTCAAACTTGTGGCTTCAAGAAAACTCTCCCAGAATCCTGATGGAAAACAGCTCTATTCCAAACCCCACTTAATTGGTTGCTGTAGCTTTTTCTTGTGGTAGATCTTACCTTAATTTTTCCATTGCCCTACAGCTGAGAAGTGTTGCACTTGGAGAAACTAAATTCCCCTGGTCATGAAATCTGTTGAATTTCATTATACCAGGGAATGATAAAACTTTGAAGCTTGTAATGAATTGAATTTATTTCCCTGCTGCATAAGTGGGCATCATTCAGCTCAATACCTTGTTGCTGAGCAAGAGTAGTTACAGAACTTAAACTGATAGAAAGTTTACCTCATGCTTGGTTAGGTGTTGTGTGCTTTATTTCCAACCCTAATTCTAAATTATTTTGTCCTTTTTATGCCTAAAAGCGGAATTTAGAAATTTTCTTTTTAAATTCTTCAGTGACCAGGTTGTTGCCTCTATATTCTTTGGAAATTAATTGGGATTAAGCTTGTAGATTTCTTGTTACAAAAAGGGTTTGCAGGCCTTAGATTTTTTTTTAGCTGCATTGTGAGGTTTTTAAAAAACAAAATGTTCAGAATTTAGTGTGGTATTTTGTTTGTGAAAGTAATGTCTCCTTTCTGCTTATCTGCCCCTTTGCAGATTGCATTGGTTGTTCTGCTCCTAGGATGTATTTGGAGAGTCTGTGTTCTTTCATTCTTCTTCAATTGTGGGAAAATTACTTCAAGGATATGATTTTCCAGGATATCCTTTCTCATATGTAGAATTCTAGTGGACTTTACTCTTATTAGAGTCCAGCTTTGGTGTTATTCAGTTATATTGGGCAACCTGGTTTCTCACTTTTAATGCCAGTTCAAGTGCATCATTTCCAGATTGTATTATCTACACATGATACAGGGATGCTGCTTGGCCAGCCAGAATCATCTCCTGTGAGAACATAGTGCTAAGAACTTCCATGAGATGAAATTCCAGAGTTCTGGCTAAGTCTAGAGCTGTGAGCTGCATCTTGTCAACAAAAACTTGAGGGAGTTTTTGCATCTTTTCAGCTTTATGCTTTGAGAGAAGGCAGTAGAATCATCTTTCTGTATGTCTTACTGATATTCACATTAGGTTCCTTATCTCTTGGTGATGCCAGTTTGTGTTTTGGAGGGTTTTTTTTTTTGTAATTTGTTTTGAGGATATTTCTTTTAGTTTTTGGCTCAGTACTGATTTCTTTTGAAATCCTTTCCAGGACAGTTAATGCATGCAAATGTGCATTTTCCAATGCCTTAGTTCTGCTTCTTTGAATTTTCTGTGAGCAGCTTCACTGATGTTCATGTTCCTTCAGGAGACTTCAAAACTTATTTATCGGGTATTTGTCTGTGTTGCACTTATTGAATCTGCCTTTTTCTCTTAGAACTCTTTTCTGTGCTCTTGAAAGAACTTCTTGTAATGTTGGCTTTCCATGCTGACAGTGCTACTTTGAAGGGGGTTTTGGATCAGTGACAGCTTGAAGAATTCTTCTAGCTTTGTACTCAAGAGCTAAGTATCAGAATTGTTAGATATTCCCTGCAGAGAAACAGACTTGCAAAGTAAGCATCTCTTTCTTGCTGAAAGAGTTACTCATTAAAGCATAAATCTTTTCTTCTCCACTCCCCTCCCCCAGCCTTCCACACTTCTTCCCAGAGCTGATTACCCAGGCTATGGTGCATGGTGGAAATAGAACATCATGCCTGTGGTTTTTTTTCCCCCAGCTGAACCCAAAGAACATGAAATGGAAAAAAAAATGCAGTGCAAAGATGGAAATCCTAAATGGATTCATGCACTTTGATGCTTCTAATGACTCAGACTGTATCAACTCGTCTGTATTTTAGCATATCTGAGGTTCAGATTTATAGTGTAGGCTCCATCTGACAAATATGGCAAAGAAATTACAAGACTTGAGATTAAAAGTCTAAATTATACCCATTATGAAAACCTGGGCTGTTGCTTTGCATTGCATAAAATAGACATAATTTCTATAATGGTACCTTTTATCAAGATGAGAAGTAACTTCATTTCCTTATTAGAATAAATTCATTTTTGCTGTGCTAAGCAGTACTTTGTATTGTCCATTTAACCCAAGATGCATTACAAGAGGTAAATAACAATTATTGTCATGTTTTCCTTTCAAAAAAGCTCTGAATTGCAAAAAGAGGGTTAAAAGAATGAGACATTTTCTTGAAATTGTACCAAAATTTCACTTGCTTTCTAATTTAGAGTGTAAAGGGAGAAAGAATGGTCTGTTACTGAAAATTTTATAGGTGCTGAGAAACTCTGTACTGAATGCCTTTTATTTGAATTTAAGAAAACAAGTTCATTTGTCCTAATTTGGGAAATTTGCTGATGCTGAGAAACACTGTGCTGAATGCTTTTTATTTGAATTTAAGGAAACAAGTTATTTGGTCCTAATTTGGGAAGTTTTTTCCTTCTTTGACAAAAATTTTAAGAATTTAAGAATCCTTAGGATTGTGATAATGCTGCCTTTGATTAGAAGAGGAGCTGAATATGATGAATATTAATCTAAAGATGACCAAACTTAGTATCAAATTACTTATCTCTGAATATATTGGTCTTTTCATATGTTTAGTTTAAACTGTTTATGCTCTCTTTGACATGTTGCCTTCTTCTTTCAGGGTTGAATCCCAACAGATTTCGAATAGGTGACCAAGAGTTTGATTCTTTACCATCTTTACTGGAATTCTACAAAATACACTATTTGGACACTACAACCTTGATAGAACCAGTTTCCCAATCCAGGCAGAATAGTGGTGTTATCCTCAGGCAGGAGGAAGCTGAGTATGTGCGAGCTCTCTTTGACTTTAATGGAAACGATGAAGAAGATCTTCCATTTAAGAAAGGAGACATACTGAAGATCTGGGATAAACCTGAAGAGCAATGGTGGAATGCAGAAGACCAGGCAGGAAAGAGGGGAATGATACCTGTTCCTTACGTCGAGAAGTGTAGACCTTCCTCTGCTTCAGTATCTACTCTGATTGGAGGTAACCAGGATAGTTCCCACCCACAACCACTGGGTGGGCCGGAGCCAGGGCCCTATGCCCAGCCCAGCATCAACACTCCGCTCCCTAACCTTCAGAATGGCCCTATTTATGCCCGGGTTATCCAGAAGCGAGTCCCTAATGCCTACGACAAGACAGCCTTGGCTTTGGAGGTACATAATGAGCAAAACTTAGTAGGAAGAGATCTGTTGAAGAGATTTCCCTTTCAATCACATGTTTAGTTTTGTAGGAATAAGAAAGGGAAAAGCATTGTAATACTGGTTTTTGCATCATGATTACTAAGTTCTGGGTAAAGGCTTTTTTTATTTTCACTTGTAGATTAGAGTTTGATTATTATAGCATGTTTAGGTTACTGAACCAATATCGTGTCTTTTGTCAAACATCACTAACATATGTGTTTCCCCATCCATGTTTTCATTCATTTTCAGAGGGAGGGAGAGGGAGCAATTCCCAAGTCTTGTGTCTGAACCCATGTTCACTGTTGCTTGTCTCACCCCATCCTCACGAGGTGTGCCAAGTTGGGTGGTTGTTGGTTTTGTTTCCAGTCTGTCAACAGTGTAAAAGCAATCAGTGAAAACATTGATATAGTCACCTGAAAATTACACAGACTGAGATGATCATCCCATAGAAGCTTTTATTGGAGTGGGAGGTGTCCCTGCCCATGGCAAGGGTGTTGGAACTAGATGATCTTCAAGGTCACTTCCAAACCAAACCATTCTATGATCTTTACTTTGAGGTTCAGTTTAGGAAGAGGGATAATACATTATGATTCACTAGGGGGGTCTTGTGTAAAGCAGTGATTGATGGAGTATGATTTCTAATAAAGCAGTGGGTTTCCCCAGGTTTGATTCACTTCCTGAATGGAGGTATTACTTCTACGTGCCCTTTCCATTATTTTTTCCTTCCTCTTAAAAAGGAGAAGGAAAATACTCTTAACACTCTATCTCTACACATCAGATAGTTATCCCCCAAGTTACATTTAAGGAAATTGAGCTGAAGGTATTCTCCATGGCAGACCTTTGCCTTAGGATGATATGTAAATTGTATCCTTTAATCTAGGCTTTCCTTGAGCTAAAGGCTCTGGAATTTCCTGATACCTAATTGACTTCCTGTTTATATAACATTTTAAGTACTTGGGGAAAAAACAGTTTCTGTGCTGAGTCAGAGTATCTCCCCTTCACTCTCAAAATACTTTGTTTAATTGTGCATAGCACAGAAGGTATTTCAGTGATGTGGCAACTGTAGCTGTGTCTTTCACTCACAACAGGCAAACACAGCATATTCTACAGATAATTGATGTACAGCTTGGGAGATTTGAAATGTTTTTTCCCTGTTGTAGGTAAAAATTTCTCAAGGGAAGCAATACAAATATACTCTGAGCTACTATACATCAGATTTCTGAAGCAAAAGAGAGCAGGGATGCAGAACATAGAGAGAACCATATATAAAAAATTATGCCAACTCTCCAGATTTAGGGTAAATGTGTAGGTTGGGATTTCACACTTTGATACAGGCTAAAATGCTGTGTTTCTACTTCTTTCCCTCATTCTCTCCACCTGGCTACTTCCTAAAGCATGGAAATATTCCTCAATGTGAACTGTTGCAATTACCAGGTGTTAGATTTCCTTCAAGCCATTTGATATGGTTGTGGCAGGTTTATCAAAACCTTTTGGGTTTCTTTCTGTTTTTATTTGTTTGAATTTTTTTTATTTACTCTTGTGCTGCCAGTGTTCTCTTGATCTTTACTTCACATTTTGTTTTACTTAGAGCTCCATAGTGCTGCCCATCTTGCTCTGCAGTAGCATGGGTGAGAGTGTGAGGAAAACATTGATAATTTAGGCTGTCGTAGGCAACTTTTGAGTGCAAACAAAATGCTTCATGTGCTAAAGAACAGCTTGTGAGTGTTGTGGCTGATCTGTTCTATGAATTTACTGTGCTTTGGAAAAGGAAGCTTCATAGAGAACATCTCTCTGTTCTAAGCTGACTTGAGCAACTAGTATTTTTAAGGTGTTTAGACAGAAGAATGGGTTGGAGAGGAGGAAATTGGGAATTGTTTAGGCTCTGCCCATCAGTAAGAGGATATAGAGGTTGTGGATGCCCCCTCTCTGGAGGTGTTCAAGGCACTGGGCAGCCTGGTGTAGTGGGAGGTGTCCCTGCCTATGGCAGGAGGGCTGGAACTCGATGATCTTTAAGGTCCCTTCCAACCCAAACTATTCTATGATTCTATAAATAAGATATATAGTATTGTTTCTCACTTTATATTAGCAAGTGGCATTTATAGGCCTTGTAAATGCATTTAATTATCTACTAGTTGAAATGCTTGTCTTGCTGAAGCTCTACATCTAAGAAATGCAACAATAGTAATGGTTCTTTATTCTGTATATAATATTGGAAAGCTAAATTTTAAAATATAAGCCATTTATCACTGCTTCTAGTAGGCCTTCCCTACTTCTTGACATCTTTTCCAATTACAATGTTCCTGAGTTGCTTTCAATATCTGTGCAGGAGAAAACAGCACTTTTTCTCCCAAGTTTTTTCTTCATCCTGTTGATCGAAGTACTGTTTCTTGTTGTCTCCCTATTTTATTTTTCCATGTTACCTTTCACTTCATGATGTTCCTTCTCTGTTTATTAAGAGATCTCTTTCTCAGATAAGTTAGCAGAAAGCATTATGTAAACCTTAGCAGGCTGTTTTTGCCCAGACCTCTTAATAACTATAAATATAGAAAAGTGGGATTCTTTCCAAATGAAAAGACTTATCCTTAAATCTGGGTAGGGGTGGATCCCACTGTCTCTGAGGAAAATAGATTCTTAGCATCATAGACTTTTGGCCCATGCTGACAACAGAATATCTGTACTGTTATTTTAAAATGGGCTTATTTTGAGGAGTTTTAGGAAGGAATATCAGAGAAATGATGCTTTGATAAAGGCTCTGTTGTATTATAGAAAAAAAAGGTTCAACGGAAGAAAAGATAACTTTTATTCTGCTTGTAATTAGATCTATTTGAGGAGTTGTCAGTCTACATAAAGAGAAAAAAGAGGAGAACGAGGCAAGATCTGTGTGAATGACTCTGAGATCGATCAATTTATTTTTTTTCTTTGTAACAGTAGCGGAACTCTTCCATTTTGACCTTACCAGAGAGGAGTACTTGGAATAAAACCACAGCAAACAGAAGTCTTCACAGGAATCTTCAGTTTTGCTTTGAAGCATGTGGGATATACTTAGTTTTAAAACTTCTGATGAAGACTGAGAGAAATCTGGCTTTATAGCAGGGTACAGTGTTATTCTTGAGGTGCTGTGCTTGGTGGGATGATGTGTAATAAGACTAACAATACCATAAATCAACATTAAAAGAATTCTGAGAGTTCATTTCTAGTCTAAAAGCTTTAAAATTCCAGCACTTGTTCGTGGGTAATTTATTTTTTTCAGCTTCTCTGTATTGTCTTCAGGAGAGTATTTCAATTATAGATAAATATGAAAGTTTTTAAATGGATATAGAAAGGTCTAGAAGTTATTAAGGAACTAATTGAGCCGTTTAATTAATCTGGCATTTGTGAAATGATACATGTTTCCTTAAAATCAGTCCTGCTTATTAGCTGTAAAGATATAAATATATATATAGAGAGAAAGAGATAGAAGTGAAATGTGAATGGAAGATTCTAGCAGAAAGAGAGAGTAGTCGCTAAATAAAATTATAATGTTGGAAAGGGGCTATTTAAGTTCAGAGGGTTTTCCTCTTCTGACAGTTACTGAAATGCAAATTTTGGGTGTAGTCTCTTATAGTAAGGGGAGCTTATAAAAGTGTCCCTTTGCTACAGTGATCTTGACACACCCCTGAAAACCAACCAGACAGGATGGTTCTGGGAGTGGAAAGTGTCACAAGCATCCCATGTTCTAGTTCTGTCATGACAAGGTGAACCCTCCTTTTGCAGGTGAATTGTTCAAGATAAACTCTATATGAGTGGGATATTCACAGAGAGCTCAGAGGCCAACAGTCTAAGAAAAATATCTTAGAAATACCAAGCTACATGCAGCTTGTGCTTGTTTTTTCTTTTCTCATGGGTTGGAAGTTTTAAACTTTGCTGTTGCAGGCTGGTATGTAGCTTATATCCAGGTCTGAAACAGATTTATCTAGAATAGGGTTCTTGTAATGGTTGTGATTAAGAAATAAGATTTTCTGCTTGTAGTATTGTCACGTTTAATCTTATCCTTGTTAAATTAGAGCTGATGCATTGTTTTAGACAGCAGGGTGTTTTTATTCATACACCCTCCCCCCCCAGTGATTGTTAGCAGTAGCAAAATCACAAACACTACATGATTAAATTCGTAAAGAGCTGAATCTAGCATTCAGTGGTTGAAGAACAGCTTCTTTTTGCCTGTAGCAAATATGTAAGAAGATTTTCTTCAAAATATGATTCATTAAAATGTCTATATTAATGACTACAAAAGGAAAAAATAAAGCTCTACAGCAAGAGTCCCAGGCGTGCCTCTCATTACCAGATAAGTAATCATCAGAGGTCTGGGAAGCTTAATTAAATGTCCGTGTAGTGTTTTGAATTTATGAACTATTAAAAGCTGTTCTGGCAAAAAGATTGCAAGTGATTAAAACCTGTAAAGATAATGGAGATTGGTAACATCTTAAATTGTTTTCCTTGTTCTTCTTTCACTGTCTAGAAAGTGAGAATAATGAGATTTTATTTTGGATGGATTTGGAACACGGGGATACATGTTAGGTACAAACAAGATTATTGATAAAATTCTACACAGAGGGCTAGAAAATGGGTAGACAGATTTTCAGTGTTGCAATTATTATCTCTGTGGTGACTGTATTTACGAGGTAAATTATGCTTTCTTGGGTTGTGTAAGTGCTCCTTAAATACCCTTCAAGTTTCAACAGGGTTAGAGACCTGTTAGACCTAGACTTCAGGTCTCAACTGGTACTAGATGACTGCACAGCCTTGGGAAAGGGAGTACAGTGCAGCTTTCCACCTTTATCAGAGGGAGACAGAGCAACCTTATAGGGCTGTGTCTTGTTCCCCTATACATTCAGCCAATGTCTTAGAATCTGTAGCTGGATATATAGCCACAACTCATCCAAAACTTTTTCCATCAGTACAAAACATACAGTGGGATTTCAAAATCTAAGAGCTGTTTAGCTTGCAGATTAGTGCTCACTTTGTACCCTGGCAACCCTTCCCTCCCTTGATGAGGTGGTTGATGGAGGAGAAGCAGAGCATGAACCTCTCTCTGTCAATTCAGCCAGATGGATTTATTGTGCTAGCAGCTGATGGCAAGTCCCAGGAGTGCTCTGAAAGATTGGTTGGATTGCAGGCTCTTCAATTTAGGTGCTTCTCATCTCATCTAGGTAGGCTTCTTTCTCTCTATGCTTTCTTCAGGAGTGAATGACCTTGCGGGTGTATCAAGACTAAAACTGCTTCTTATAGAAGTGTATCTTGGCACACTTTGGGTGATGGACACAGAAGGGTAGGGGGGGGGAGTAGCTGCTCAGCCTGTGTGTTTTTATGGATTTTAACATTTTCTTCTTTATCCTTCAGGTCGGTGAGCTGGTGAAAGTCACAAAGATTAACGTGAGTGGTCAGTGGGAAGGAGAATGTAACGGCAGACGTGGTCACTTTCCATTCACACACGTCCGCCTGCTGGATCAACAGAATCCTGATGAGGACTTCAGCTGAGTGTGGCTCAACAGTTGTGCTTACAGATGGGAACAATCTCAACTCCTTTTTTATTGCAGATGCCATCAAGACTATGTTCTGACAGATGTTGAAAGCGATATTGCTTGTTAGAAGCATTCTGATAACCTGCAAGCCCCTGGGACTGAACCACCACCATTCCTTAATCGAGGGTCATGTAATTCAGGGTACGACAGTAGATAACTCAGTGTGACAAGTGGCAGAACTAGTACATGATTATAGGTTGTAATGCCTGCTTATGTCCATGTGCACAGCAGACTGGACCTTGCTAACAGCAGCAGCAGGACAAAGCAGTAAGGTAGATGTTATGGTGACATTTACAGCTCTCTCCCTATTGCTTATGTTGCTTTTTCCTCAGGCAACAAACATCAACCTTAGACAATTCAGTATGTAGGTAGAAATTACACAGGTGTATCCTGGAGCTCTCTCCATAGTTTGGTTTTGGGTTTTTTTGGTTGGTTTTTTTTTTTTCCATCCTGAATTCTCTGTCCTACAAAGGCTACATCCTACTTTGCACAGTCAGCTCACTGTGCACAGTGCAGGATATGTAGAACCCACTGGGGACAGATTTAGGATTTACAGATGCATTACCACTCTGATGGTAAATGACAGATCAAATCAACCTTGGAATTCTAGACATTTGTGGACACTAGATTGATTTTTTTTTTTATCAGTACTGTTGATGCTTCAAATGTAGCAGCTGATTTTAAATTAAGATTTCTATTAACACACCAGTATCTCTTTTTATCCACAAATTATAAGGCTTATGGAAGTGTAAACATCCTTATCAGTGCTGAAAAACATGTGCATAGCACTTTAATGCATAGCTTTAAAGCAGTGTTTGATTCACTAAATATACTAAAATGTTGACACTGCTTTCCAGTACAGTTAAATTATTTAGGGCCAGTTTAATTTTCCTAGAATTCTTCAGTACTTCTACTGTTCTCTTACAGATTTTAAACATGGTGAACTGACAAACCAAATATTATCTTTATTTTAAAATTACTCTGGAGACTTTTCCGGTTTAATTCCCATCTGTAAAATATTTGATAGGCAATTCATGAGGATTTTATTTTTAATAAACTAATAGTAAATATTTGTGTGCTTCCAGATTGATTCTCAAAAGGCAGAATAGAGTAAATAATGCTTCACAGCTCATAATGCAAATCAGTGCATTGAGGAGGTGGAATTATGCACTGCTTGATTTCTTTTTTTTTTTTTAATTTTTATTTTTTAGTCTGTTCTTTCTAATCATCTGGTTTTCTCTAACATAAATCAGAATGGATTCAGTAAGTTTTGTAAACTGAAATGAAACACTGAAATAACTATCCCCCTCCCCCGTTGCCTGTACCCTGGATTGTTTTCCAAACACAGCTCTCTAGTGACCAAACTTAAGCAAATTTTCTAACTTTGACTAAAGTGTAAACCATATAGAATGGTTTTTATTTTCTAAATATTTCTAAATATTTTATTTTCTAAATAGTGTCAATGTTGGTCAATACAAGCCATGTGAGTAGAATGGCTCGTTGGTTGTAAATGTTGCAAGGGCTAGTTCCCACTGGGAAGGCTGTTGCTACCAGGCACCAACCCACACAGCAGAATACTGGTAACACTTTACCTCAGAACTGTGTAACGTGCTGGAAATGGTAATATCTCTGTTATATTTAAGTACTAGTTGTTTTTACTTCAAAACTAATCCATCAGTCTGACTAATTTTCAGCTAATGGGCACTCATTAATTCCCAAGACTAACACCAATGTACATCAATCCTGCTTTGCCATCACCAGCCTCAGCAGCAGTGCTGGGGATTATTGAAAAGTGACAGTTTGACAGTGGTGTGAGGAGAGTTGGTGACAAAGGATTTGCTTGGATTGTTATCCTGGTTAGGGTGATGTGCTAGTGATTGTGGGATCTCTTCTAGCTTAGTACAAAAAGTACTTCGAGGAAGAAAAAAAAATGGAGAAACTAACTCTTGTTGGTTTCTTTAAAGCTAATTTGTATTTTTCCTCTGACCTTGATATTTACTATGACTTGACTTTTTTTGATTTTTTTTTTCCCAATGGCCTCACTCAAAATAATAGACTTAATCAGTTGAATTTATCGGTTGCCCACCTATGCTTCTATTTTTCACAGACTTAATCAGTTGAATTTATCAGTTGAATCTATGTTTATATTTTTCATTGACTTAATCAGTTGAATTTATTAGTTGCCCATCTATTCTTCTATTTTTCATCAGACATTGCAAAAGAAACACAATGAACTGCGTGTTGTTAGAGCAACACGGTTTGTTCTCGATTTATATTTTTTTTTCCAGTTGCAGTTAATGAAAGCTTGTATGTTTGTACCTTTCCAATCAGCAATTAAAGA
Source organism: Turnix velox (assembly GCA_013400935.1). Classification (NCBI taxonomy): domain Eukaryota; kingdom Metazoa; phylum Chordata; class Aves; order Charadriiformes; family Turnicidae; genus Turnix; species Turnix velox. The sequence continues at coordinate 945 of VZTY01008258.1, read as the reverse complement.
CACCAAAAGGACTGTTTTCTGAACGGAATTTTTATTATGCAAATCTTGCCTTTTTGATACAGAAATGGAGTTGACTAGTAAGTATCCTGCAATCTTTGTAGGTGTGTTTTTGTTAAGACTGTAAAAATTGCGAATATTTGTACACTTTGAAGGAGCAGAAAAGCAAAGAAACTAGAGGAGTCTTAATAGCTGCTGTTGCACTAGAATCCTACATTCTTGTCAAGCAGTTTTTTTTAGTCAACTGATTTATTAATGCAATTATTTTCCACTATTCATTTCTAAGCTGAAGTGTGATTTTTTATTTTTTTTTAATGTTTCATAGGTGATAGAAATGAGTATGTTTGCATTTGGACAAAATAGACATTTCAACTTCTCTTAAAGGAAAATAAGTATAGAACCTTTGTTAATGACCATGTAGATTTAAATCCTTGTTTATCCTCTTCTGTTTGTTCCCTCCCTTCTCCCTGATGCGTGCAGAAAAATCATTGCTAAGAATGTTGGTCACAATCTTTTGTCTCTCCTTGGCTGTGGTTTTGGTCTCTTGTGCATAGGCAGGTGTTAGAACTAGAATAATCATTTCTAGAAATACGCCGTGAAAGCAGAATGCTCAATTTACACTGTGTTCCTCTGGTGCATTTATAAACATTGTATCACACTAAAAAAGTACAACTGGCTGCTATGGTTTTTTTAATATATATATTTCATTTTGGTAAACCCCAGCCTTTTTACTAATGTTTTGACCTGGTTAAAAAAATCTTGTTAATCTGTTTTGAATTGTATTTGTTAATAATGCAAATATTTCTAATCATCTTAAAACACTTAATTTTTTTGTTAATGGTTTTGGGGAAGGATTCTAACCAAACCAGTTTGAAGAAAAAATAAGAGACATGTGCCATTGTATTATAACACTATCCACTTTCTTGACAGTTAAAAGTCTCTTTTTTT
>VZTY01008257.1:82696-120380 GCA_013400935.1 Turnix velox | reverse complement strand
CCAGAAAATTTACCCCATTCTACCTCAAACCAGGACAACATAGAATGAATAGATGGATACAAATATAATTTCCTAAAGCTAAAACAATTTTTAATCTAACTACAAGTGTTCTTTTTATTATCTACTATTATTATTATTAAATTATTAAGGCTTAAGACATTTCTTATTGGAGAGTTAAGCAAGGTACTAATCAGATTTAAGCCATTTTATATCTGTAAGCTAATCAGTAATGTTTATCATCCCTAGAATATAGTATACTCAGAATCCGTTAGTGACATTTGCCCAGAAATTTTATATTAAATGGAAATTAATTTGAAGACATACCATTTTGACTGCCAGACTGCTGAACAAGAGAAGAATAAATTCTCAAAATTTTAAAAACTTTAAATCATGACACCCCTCCTTATCTGCTAATTTAGTAATGAAATATTTAAGACAAAAAGTGAGAACTATCAGCCAAATACAGCAAATTTTACATATTTGACTTTTTTCCCACTTTATTTCATAAGTTATAATAATGGTATTAAATTTTAATTAATTTTTATGTCTTCTCAGGCAGTAACTCATGGGATATTAGGCAATGAACTTCTTCCTCCCTGTTAACTGGAGAAATGACAGTTAAATTCTAGGTACAAGCTATACAAATGCTGTATAAATAATTTCATCTCCTTATCTAGAATCAAATTATGGAATTTGTTTCTCTGGGAAGTTTTATTTCTTTTCTCTTTTTCATAAACCCTGTGGCATATTAATGTAAATTATACAGGTGCTATCATGCAGATAGATTATCACATAGTTGTTTATTGCATACTCAATCATTGTTAAAAAAAACAGGGATATTGAGTTTGGGCTCCAGCTAAGGTTATTTAATACAGCAGAATGTAAAGTATAAGATTATTTTATGGCAGTAGACCAGAAGCTTCAAGGAGTATGATGAAAACAAAGCCACTTGCTGACTTAAACATCTGAAGTAGTGCATTTTTGAGAGTCTTTAAACAGAATCACAGAATCACAGTGTATCAGGGACTGGAAGGGACCTCAAGAGATCATCTAGTCCTATCTCCCTGCCAGAGCAAGAACACCCAGACTAGGTCATACAGGAACACATCCAGATGGGTTTAGAATGTCTCCAGAAAAGGAGACTCAATAACCTTTCCAGGCAGCCTGTTCCAGTGTTCTGTAAAAGAGTTCTTCCTCAGATTTCTGTGGAACCTTCTGTGTTCCAGCTTGCACCCATTGTCCCATGTCCTGTCATTGGAGGTCACTGAGACAAGCCTGGTTCCATCCTCCTGACATTCACCCATTACATATTTATAAATAATTATGAGGTCAAAAATGCTTAATTATTTTTGCTGTTCCTGAGATGTTCTAATGAAAGTGGCCACAAAACCTTTGAAACTTACCTCAGCTTCTCTTTTTAAAAACACCTCCTATTTAGTGGTCTCCAAATCTCTCTTATGGCAGAGCTGAAAATGACAAGTTTCCCTAAAGAGAATACTAATTCAATGTGATAGCACAATCTAAAAGCAAACAGTACTGACACAGTAATTATTATCTAAAAGATCAGAGGGTCAGCTTCTTGACAATCTTGTTCCAGCAGATGAAGAAGGAAATTAGCAGAAAATAGCTCAAAATCTGCTACAACCATCAGTTTGAGATGCAAAAAGGAAGAAAAAAGTGGCTGGAAAAGAGAATGTCCGTAATTTGCATTGTCAGTGTGGAGCAGAGTTGTCAAGAAAAACTTGGCACTAGCAATATCCAGAAATAGTCTGGGCCCTTGTCTCCACAGTGCTGTAATTCTGATTACAGGCAGAATAGCCCTAGGCAAATCTTCCTTCTCTGCTCCTCAGTGGAAATTTTTGAAAGATAGCCAGCAAGGCCTGAGTAAGCCAGACAAATAGAAATTGCAAGCTATTGTGAGAAGCTTGGGTTGCCACTTCAACAGAGCTGTTGCAGGAGTGTAAGGTTTTTGCAGTAAAGTGAAGAGTGTAGTTGGGATTGGTGAGGAAAACCTCCCTAAAAATAAATACTCGTTAATAGGTGTTCAATAGATAAATCGATGTTTATCTTTGAGTCATTGATTGATTTCACTATTATTATAACACCGAATTATCAAATGTGATTATGTTATTCCATAGTCACAAGTCAAAAGCAAGTTTATTAAGGAAAATCATAGGGTTCCATTATCTTTCCAGGATTTTTGTATAAAATACTTTTTCCTAAAAATGAAACAGAGGTTTCTAACAAAAAAAACCCACAGAGAGAAATTTTGTCTTGAAAGTGATGTTACCAGCATCTGGACACTTTCCAAATGTTTGCAGTGATTCCTCTGATCACAGCTCCATATACCATAGTGAGCAATAACAAGGAATATGTAAAGACTTTGATAATTTTGTCACTGTGCAGCTTTATGCTATCTGGTTGGCTACATCTGAGCTTTGTACCCTATCATCAGTTGTGCTGATACAACCATTTCACACAGGGAAGATTTCAGGGACTAATAAAAGTCTGTAAGTTGAAAACTCCTTGATGAACAGGCAAACACTGCTGTAAATACACCTTCTATGAGCATTTAGCTGATCTTCAAAGAATTCTCTTTTACCAAGGAAAGGATGCTTATTGCATTGTTATTGATGCACTGTGAATTAAAAATAAGCCCTAAGCACTACTCCAGATATTACAAGGTAGTGAGAGAATATCAGCCAAAGGTATTACACTTCATGTTGATATTCACACAGGAAATAAAAATTTTACAATAAAAGATATATTGAAAAAAACCTTTTTATCCTCAGTTATTAAAACAAGATATATGAATTAAATACCAGTATTTAGATCATTGAGTAAATTTCATATTTTCTTTTAACTAAAGTATTACCACCAATCAAAATTACTAGTGAAATTGCTTTATATAGATGATGATGACTAAGCTGTGATAAGAATTATGATTATTTTTTTCTATTGAGTGACTAATTCTCTGTTTTTTTGGGGAAACATGAATTCTAGAAGCATTTTAGCTCTACCAGAAAGCAGCATAAGCTAGACGGTTACAATGGAAATAAAGTCTACACAATAAGTTTTGTTTATCAAGTGCTGTGAAAATTAACATTGTCCCACTAATAAGAGAGATAGAGATATAGCCCAGTAAGAAAAGCTGGCTCCATCTCCTTTTCCGACACCATGGGAAGACTAAAAAAATCAGATCTATTTAGGACTACATTCAACAGGGAGAATGAAATTAACCTAATATTATGATGGTGGCATGTACACATTTTTTTAATGCTCAATATGTAAAGTGCTATGCCTATCACTTCTTTCCTGAGACTGCAAGCATTCATGATGTATGTTTTCCCTATTTTTTTTCACTTTAAACCTCAGCAATGTCAAACAGAATATACCCAAATAGTTGCTTATCTGTTATGCATAAAAATGCAATAATGTTGTGATTGCATTGCTAATAAAGGTACTACTTTTCTGAACTGTCTATGGAGCAACTGTTGCAGAAGTTCAACTTGTAATTATCTAGCAAGCTTACCATGTCTTGGGTTATTTCATCTGTATCTTAATAGCTATAGCCCATTTGACACAATTATACTAAATTGTGATTTTTTTTTTTTACTAAGTCAAAGTATCATCTGAAAAGGGTTTTTAAGCAGATGTTTAGGCATGTCCTGCAGGTAGGACATATTTGAATGCAGTGAATATTGAGGGGAATAAACAGAGGAAAGTGAACAGAAGGCAACTTCCCTTGCACCTGAAAAGAATTCCCATTACTGTGCTAGTTGGTTGCCTTACTTTGAAACATTGCATTCACCTAGAAGATAGAACAGTTGATTTATACAGGGGCTTGCTATCAGAAAAAGATGTATTAGCATTTAAAACTGGACTTTCAAATGCCAAGCACATTCCTAGGAAAAAAATGAGAATTTGCAGCCAGTGAGAAGAAAACTGAAGTGGTTTTATTGTGAAGGGGGGAAAAAAAAGTCACTAACAACAACAAAAAATCATAGGCAAAGCTCAGAATGCATCATTTCCCACTGTTCTCTGGAGTTAACAATAATAGTCATGTTAAGCTAAGTAAGATCTCAGAACTAGGAGTGAAACACATCTTCACAAGGTGTTTAGAGGAAGAGCTTGAGAAGTCACTGTTTTGACTTCACAGACACCAGTGCCTCCTTGTAAATCTCTACAGCTTATATTGGAAAGCTCTAGGACTGCCACTACCTAAAGAAAAGATAGCTTTGCAGAGTCACGTATGTAATTTTGCTTCCCTTCATAAGCCAGAAAAATCTAGCATAGTCTTTGCACCAATTTTCTTAGTCAGATAAAACTCGAACTTCATGAATTTTAGTTGCTGCATTATTCTCACTGATGTTGTGTGATTTGCTGATTTGTCTTATATTTCAGGACTTGCAGACTATATCCTTTTATAGCTAGGTCATTGAATAACATATACTTTCCCTGGCATTTGTCATGATATTAAGCAATACAATCATGTCCCAGAAACATACCGCTCTTTCTTTGAAGAACTTTTCTTTTTTTAAATGGACAGTGTCTTCCAGAAATTTTCTTTTTACAGATAAATTAATCAGTTTCAAAGAAGTATGTATTTATTTCCTATTTGAGTTTGCCTAGTTTTATCTTCCAACTATTGGTTCTTGCTGTGCCTTGTTCTGCTAAAGTAAAAACCTTTCTACAGTTTGTTATGTTCACCTCATGAAGTCCCTTAAAGTTGTGATGAAATTATCTCTCACTTCTCTTTTTAATAGAATCATAGAATAGTTTGGGTTGGAAGGGACCTTAAAGATCATCTAGTTCCAACCCCCCTGCCATAGGCAGGGACGCCTCCCACTAGATCAGGCTGCCCAGTGCCTTGTCCAGCCTACTCTTGAACACTTCCAGAGAGGGGGCATCCACAGCCTCTCTGGGCAACCTAAACTAGGTCCACTGTGCACTCAAGAAAAGAAAAAAGAAAAAATTCTAAAACAGAGAAGCAAAGTTGGTATATTTCAAGTTTGGTTTTACAAGCAATCTAAACCTGCCTCTTCTGGCAGGAAGTCTCAAACTACCTTATCAGTTCTGCTTATAATGTGATGAATAGTAAAGTAGGTTTAGTGTCTTCTAGAAATCACTTTTCCATACATGATCACAAGTGAATTGGGCTAATACTGAACTAGAACACTGGGAATTTAATTTCCTGAGTTTCAAGTATTTAATTTCCTAAACAATTGTGGTTGTTCATATACTTCTTTTTGCATATGTCTTTTCATTCTTCTACCAAAGAATAAATTTTATAACAAAACATAAATAAATCTATTGATGCCAGGCTAGCAATATATATCTATTGTGTCCATTTAAATGGTTACTAATGAATGTGTGGAGGATAATAATTTTTATCACAGACCCAAAAATGCTGCAATATAGTGTTCTGAAAAGGAAATAACTGAATGCCTGAGATCTATTCAAATAACTCTTTGTGATAAAAATAAGGCATTTCACCGAGGTAGCTGCAGTCACTGAATGCATAATGGTAATAAAGGAATGGATTGTTCCTAAATCATGTGAACAGGTGAATGCTTTACACTATTTCTGGAGGCAAGTAAGAAGTGTTTACGGTCCCTATTCTGATAACCCAAACTTCCATTTCCTATCAGAAATTAGGATGTCAATGTTAGCATTAGGCCTAATTTGATATCTTTTTTGCAATTATTTATGGATGTATTCCCCTTCTTTACTCTATTAAATATATTCAAAGGTAATTCTCATCTTTGAACATTACAAAAAAACATTATGTCCATTTACCATGTCATGACTTATAAATGATCACCATTGATCTCAAACTTCCCACATTCTTTTGTTTTGTTTTCAGTTGTGATACACATACCTATGCAAGAAGAAGGGCCTTAACATTCTAGTTGATAATTATAAATCATGGCTCTTGCATAGTTAGTAGTACATGCTTTTGAAATAAATGAGGCAAAACTTATCCAGAAAGAAAACTGTTGCAGTTATCGGCCACAATGTGAATGAGTTGATTGAGAAGATCTTAGAAATGCTTAAAACTTCTACCTACAGGCAGAGAGCAGACCACCTACATACTGTGACTAATTCACTTGGCTCATTTTAAATTTCTGCAATGCTCTGGGGAGCAAACGTCTTTCAGAATGGTCTTACAGTTATTTAATTGAGCCAGACAGATTCCAAGTGCCTCTCAGTGGGAACTGATTAGGATATTTCTCTTTGGGTATGAATGTAATTTTGCAGTACCTCCACAAGCAGCACTGATTGCAAAGTCTCAAGTCTCTATTCTTTGATGGAAAATCAAGTGCTATAAATAGTGTTAGTTTTGAAGGTGAAATTTCAAACCATGATGACTAGAGGCAGGTATTTTTATGATACTGATCTGTATATCCTTTATGTTTAATCCTATTAAGTCTTTACCAGGTATTTTTAATGTGACTGACAATTAGTAAACAGTGGAGCTTGTAGGTGTATGTCTTATCAAAGAAAAATAATGCAGACTGAATTTTGCATAGTTTTTAAAGTCAAAGTTTCCATTTAGTATTGCATGACTTATCAAATGAATTTGAAATATTAAGCCAGGCTTCATGACAATAGGCCACTGCCTTTTTGTGGGTTTAGATTTTTAACCATGTTTTATTTTGAAGCACTACAGAAAAGGAATTTGAAACCTTTTAAATGACTCTTCATAGTAGATAAAAGCTTTAACTAGGAATCTTTTAAAAAAACTCTACATTATCAAGTAGGTGCTCCAAGCCTAGTGTCCAGGAAGGTTTTCTCCCACAGTTCCCTGTAGTACTACAGGCCTTTCTTACTTAAAAAAATGCTTCCCAGGGAATAGTATGGGATTTGGTTTTGTCCGGCCAAATACTAAGTGCAAAAGGGGTTAATTATCCATGGAGAATTGTTATACCTGCTGCATTTCCTTTATGTTTGGTTAAGAAATCATACTATTTTTTCCTTATTATTTACTCTTTGTTCTCAGTTTCATTTGGCTACTCATATTAGCAATCATGGAACAGGGCTTTCTGCAATGCCCATTCTAGGTTAGAATATAATACGGTTTTTCTTCATTGCATCTTGTGCTGGTCTGTGGCTTTTATGAAGCCTGTATTTCTTAACAGATCTGGGAAAGAAACCTTCCTAAAACTGCCTGGCTTATGGATTTATTTTTGCTGTCATCAATGCAAGAGGCACCAGGTTATTAAGCTTTGCTCTAGCTTGTGCCCTCCGATTGATATGATTGTGTTGGGCTTCAAATTCCATCCTGTCAAGTCTTGTAATGCTTGTTGCTGCCAGCCTATGGGTTGTGTAGTTTAGATAAGATATATTACTGCTTCATTTTGTTGTATCACTGAAAGTACTATTATTTTTCCCCAAAAAATGAGTTGAGTAGCTCTGTAATGGTGAAATCCTCCTGAAGACAATATGAATCCAAATTTCATTGAGGCCTAAAACTTCAGCCTTGTGCACTGACATGTTCAGTAATATTTTAAGATATCTTACCAGGTCACTTTTGGATATTTTTTTTGTCTTTGCTTTCATTTTGGTTTTAATTCTGTGTTGCTGTGAAATAATTTACTCTGAAGTCTGTGTGACATTTACTGATTGTGTAATGTAATTTACAGAACTAAGCTGTCACACAAAGTGTACATTGATATATAGGTGCCTGAGTTTCCTGTTGAAATGTTGTAGGTTTACTACTTTTAAGTTTTTATGTGAATCATGATTTGTACCTTGATTGAATGATCTTTTCCTTTGCTTCACATCAAAATGCTTAAAACCTGATGTCCACCAGTGTCCCTAGGTAAATCTCTGTCTGGGTGTTTTCCAATTGTTTGTCCTCCAGTCTGCCTTCGAATATGTGATTGTTCCTGTCCAGAGGCAAAACTTGAGATTTCCATTTATTGAAATTTATGTGATTCATCACTGCCCATTTTTCCAGTCAGTTGGCAGAACAAACGTCTGGTCTATTAGTCCTACCCCCCAGTTTTGTATCACCTGCAAACTGTACCCTGTATCATTGTCTAGGCCATTAATGAAAATATTAAACAGTATTGGCATCAGTATAGATCCATTGACTACATCATTAACAATTGGACCCCAGCTAGGCATTGTGCTGATAATCACAGTTCTTTGGGTCTGGTTTTTTGAACTGTTTTCAAACTGTTTTTCTAGTCTATTCTTTATTGGTTTGTCATCCACTGGCCCGTACTTCATCCAATGAGCTAGGAATCATAGAAAGCTACCATGTTTGTCAATTGAGATTTCACCTTCATAAACCCATGCTTACTTGTCTCAATTTACCTAGAAATGTCTTGCAGGTGTATTCATGTCATCACCTTCCCAGGGACTGAGACAAGACTGATTGTCCAGCAGTTCCTCAGATCTTTCTTCCTGCTCCTCTTGAAAACAGGAGTAATATTTGCTTTCTTTTGTCCTTGCTTTGTGATGGCATCAGCCAGTTCCCTCAGCAGTCATGGATGCAGCCCCCTATGCCCTCAGTTAGTATGGATTTATATATGTCCATTAGTTTAAATAAACCTGATCCTCCTCCACTAAGGACATGCTTTTCTGTCTGGTCTCAAGTGAATGATCCCTGTTTCCCCCCTGGTGCTGTCCTCTTGGCACTTCCTTATTGATATGCATAGTTTTGGTGGGCTCCATTCTACCTTATTTAGTTATTGAGAGAAGCCATCTAGTAATACACAAATAAACAGAGAAAACCAATGAATTATGTTCTTCTGAAGCATCACCTAAATAACTTTTGCTAAAATACAAGTAGCTCCAGCAAAAAGATTAGTTCCAATTGATAGGAGTTTTGCAGCTGAACATTTTAATACAGTTTAAAGTGATATCTCAATTTAAAGCAAATAGTTCTAGGTAGGCAATGAAATAATGCTAAATCAGACCGAGGTTTAATTATATTATATGCATATGAAATTATATAGAGGTATATAAATATCTATGTACATACAAATGCAGAACATGAGAGTTTTAGACTGCCAAGCTGCATTAAGCACTCTCTCTCTGTTGAATAATTTATAAATCTCAGACAGAACAGATATTCCCAGTCACAGAAATCTGACAAAACCAACCAGTGAGGTGTGTATTATATACAGCCACAAGACAGTTCTTTCCTCGAGTTCTTGATTAGAAGGCTTCAGAGCTTTTGCTTTCCAAGCAGATTAGTAATGCTGCCAACACATGGATTATTATGCCATTTCAATATCCACAGACTCTGCAGAGTTCTCTCTTTTTCTACAGCATAAGGTTTTGTGAAGTCATTGAATTAGATTGTGCAATGAAATGTAAGACCTTTTAGACCTTTACCTAATGCGTTTTAGCGTTACTAGGACTATGGCTGCATTTCTCTCCCTTGAAAATTGAGTGGTCAAACATAAAAGAGACAAGAAGAAAGGAAAAGATTTTAGAACTACACAATCTGGTGATACCAGGCTCATTATAAAAGATGAATTTCTTAAAGAAATAAAGAACACACACTTGAAAGGTGCAGCTCACAGAAAATTGGTTTAAAGAAATTGCAAAATAAGCTACAAAGCAATGTTTCTGTTGGTTTGCCATATTATCTGTGATAGGTTTAAGTCTGCTAAGGATATTTTGCAGGAAAGATAACTATTATTTTGGTATGTTAAGACTTTAATAGTTATTATATTTTTGAATGGAGAACCATAAATAAAACATCCTCTCCCTCTTCTCTGATCCTGAAATGTATTTTTATCCAAAGATATGATAATTTGTTGCCTTAACACAATTGCTTTTAAGTTATTACTATGTAGGTCATGATAATGAGCTTATGGTCTGTTAATAGAGTCAGACAGTCTTGGCAATGCAGCTGTTAAAGAGTGTGCCCAAAGTGGAGGACTTCCCACTGTTTACTACACCACAAAGAGCCTTTAGAATATTCATCTGCTCTTTTGTTATATCCAACCATTTATACTGTAGAAAATTTACGAAGTATTAACTGTGCTCACTTTTGGAATTCACGGCAGTGAAAGGTGACAGGGGCTTTGGGCATCGATTCTCATCTCTTCTATTCCATACTGTCAATATAATCTCCATTCTTCACAGTGGAAATATAAGCTATTCTGGAGTGATGACAGAAGGTTAAGAGCTAGCATCTAAAGCCTGACTCTGTGGCAAGTGTCCAGTTGTTTTGTGCATAGAACACTGTCTGCAGTTAGAATAGCCCCACCCCTCAAGTGAGGAGTGTAGCACCTATGGAGAAACTGTGCTTGCTGGAGCAAACTGAGATAATACTCAATGCTTAAGAAAATGTGCTCCCCTCCCATCACTTAATTTCTCATCTGAAGGGAAAGTCATTACATTTGCATTAGTGCTATATCAGTCCTTAACTACTCTGTCATGCTAGGAAACACGGAGGGAGAAAGATTTCTTCATACTCCCTCCCTATTTTACCTAACAGTCTGTTCTGCAATAATGCTCTGAAATACCTGGATATCTTCTGTGAAACAGAAGTCTGACTTATGATTGAGGAGGCATTCTTATCAGATCTTCATTACTGTCCAATGAATGTTGAGAATCATGATAGAATTTACTACTCTTTGATTTCTTTTGCATTTGGGATTTGTTTACTTTCCCACCACTACAGGGAACTACACTATGACTCTGTGGTAGCTCCTGGCTATTAAAAGGTGCGTATTTGTCCAGAGTGACAGTACCAGATTAAAAAACCCACACACAATTGTGCATTCTTTTGTTGGAATGGTAGGAGTTCCATAAGAGAAAACTGACCATAACAGTCTGTAACCATATGAAGTATAATTACATCAACTGTGCTTAAAACCTGTGTAGGTAAAATACATTTCCTTCAAAGAATGGAAATCAAGCCACCATAAAGCAGATAGTCACTAAAAAAAAACCCCAAAACTATATATTTTTAACATCAGAGTTGAACTTTAAAAAAGTAAATGGTTGAGCATGTGAAAACAAGTATCTTGCAATTTTATTAGATGTAGGATGTCTTCATCTGATACAGGGAAGAAAGGTACATAGGACATCAAAATATAAATAAGTTGTTTTGCAGCCACTTTCCCTGTTGTTTCTTCATTACTGACGAAATGGCATTTGTCACTAGTAAACCTGGCTGGTTAGCAAGTACATAGGAGAAAATGTATCTAACCAAGGCAGAATAGTATTTTTTAGTCAGAGTAGTAATAGGAATCCACTTAGCCTACAAATCATGTGTACATGATCTTCCAGTGACTCTTACATTGCCCTACAAGCAGCTTCAGCAGTCATTTTTGTTAATTAAGACATGCATTCTCTTTCTATCATAAAACTGAGAAATTGTCAAATTATGTCAGAGGTGCTGTGAAAATTAATTGCATAACAAATAACCTAGATTTAATTTTATGTTGTTAGTATTTGAGAATAAAGAGATTTTTCCAATCTCAGTGGAGTCTTCAGTACTACAGGTTCTGGAAACTGCATATCTGCAGGTGGCTGCTGTAGCAATCAAGCTGGAATTTTCTATTCACTATAAGATATCTGCATGGAGTCTCAGAACCTCTGTCTAGACTAAAAATTATTTTATTCTTTCCTGCAAAATGGCATACATATTTTACAAAGGATGGTGTGTTCTGTCCTCTCAACACACCAGCTCAGAGCACTAGATGCAGTTGAATGTCTTTAGGGAGAAAAAAGTTCTACAGAAACAGAATAGACCACTTCACTGCCTTGTAAAAAATCTGTCACTGTCAGCATTGCCAATTTTTCTAGAAGGAGAATACAGAATGTTGGGGACAACTCAATGTCCAGTTGGAGAACACTAACAAGTGATGTCCTCCAGGGGTCTGTATTGACAGCCATACAGTTCAATATCTTCATCAATGTCATCAATGTCATAGACGTTTTGATTAAGTGCACCCTCCAAGATGAGTGGTGCAACTGATTCACCATGACATCCAGAGGCATCTGGACAGGTTTGAGAGGTGAGGCTTTGCAAACTTTATGAAGTTCAACCAGGCCAAGTGTCAGAAAATGGATTGAGGGCAGCCCTGATGACAAGGACATGGGGGCACTGGAGGGTGAAAAGTTGGATATGACGCAACAATGTGCACTTGAAGCCCAGAAGGCCAATGGTACTGTGAGTTGCATCAAAACCGGCATGACCAATAGGGTGTAGGAGGTGACTACACCCATCTGCTCTGCTCTGGTGAGATTTCCATCTGGGATTCTTGGAAAACCAGCTCTGGAGCCCTCAGCACAGGAAAGACATGAGCATATAAAAGCAAATCCAGAAAAGGGCTATTAAATGATCAGAAGGCTGGAGCACCTCTGGATGAGGACAGGTCAAGAGGGTTGGGGTTTTTCTATCTAAGGAAGAAAAATCTCTGAAGGAGAAGTTATTGCATCCTTTCAGTAATTAAAGAGTGCCTACAGGAAAGACTGGGACAAACAGGAGCCTAGATATAAGGAAGAAAATTTTTCTAGTGAATGTGGCGAAACACCACATCAGATAGTCCTGAGTGTTGATAAATGTGTCACCTTTGGAAACATTCAAGGTCAGATTGGACATAGTTCTAGCAACCTGATCTCCTTGTAGGGGGGTTGTATTAGATGACCTTTAAAGGTCCCTTCCAACCCAAAATAATCTATGAATCTGATTCTATGACCTTTAACTGAAAACTTAATAAAAATATCTAGGCATGAGAATCTTGACATTACACAGGAAGGGAACATCAAATAACTCCAAAAGCTGTCTATAGACATATTTCAAATGTTTTCTTCATTGAATAACTCATTCTTTTCAGAAGTAAATGTTAAAAAAATATATAAACAAAAAAGCAAACAAATTATTTAGTTTTTTCCTCTTGGGGTGGAGAAGAATAAATGAACCAAGTGTAGCAGGAATATATCTGAAATTAAGTTCAGTAATAAGAACGTTCATCATATTCATTTGGCATACTTAGTGACTGCAAGATGAGAACTCACTTTTAAGTTCTCAGCACTTTTTATCTCCACTGCTTCAAAAGTCCTAAATCTTTACTTCAGTGCTCCGGATAGGTACATGTCAAGGTGAGATGTGAACTGGCAGCCAATATAAAGTGCAATGACTGGAAGTGATCTGGTCATAATAGTTAGTAACAACAGAAAATTGACTCAGGTATATGATTCATTGCCATTAAAAAACAGTGAAAGGAGTATATTTGTTCCATAGATGATGGCTTTTTCTCAGAAATTATTAGGCTAAGGTAGAGTACTTTCTTTCATTTAACAATTATTTTCTTGTAAAAAGTAAAAAATTGTTACGTTTTTTCCTACTGCATTTAATTGTGAAAGCGTTTGGAGAATTTCTTTAAGCATTAAGCTTAATAGATATATTTGGCAGATATATTGGTCTCTGAGGTATGTGATTTCTGAAGGCTGCACTTGCCAGTAAAGATAGAAATAAACAAGGCATTCGGGACCTCAGCCTTTTCCATGTCCAGATGCCCCTTTCAGCTATGAGTACACATTTCCTCTAGTCTTATTTTCATCAGCTCCATATTTATAGGAATCCTTTTTGTTGTTTTTGACATCCTTGAACAGATTCAATTCCATTTGGGTACTATCTTTCCTCTCCCTGGATTTTCAGACAATTTTTCCACATTCCTCCCAGACTATCTATCCTTGCTTCTTAAGTCTCACTTTTTTTTTCTATTTTGTATTTGGCCAGAAGTCCTTGTTTGTCCATACAGGGCTGCTGGCATTTTTGCCAGATTTCCTATTAGGGATACTCTTTGGCCTGGAGGAGGTGATTCTTGGAACCCCTATCCTACTACTTTCAAGTAAATGGTCTCCTGGAGTCCAGAGATTTGGATCTTCTCTCAGGATCTCCACAGAATCCTGAATGTCAGCATCTCTTGGTCACATTTTCTAAGGCTACCTTTTCCCTTCACATCCCCAAAAAGCCCTTCATAGGTTACTATGATGTCCAGCAGACAGTTCTCCTCATTCGCTGCTTTAGCATTGTTTTCATTGCTCTCCTCCATTGTCCTTGATTGCTTATGTCCTGTTATGTTGTTTCTTCAGAAAGTAAGAGGATAGTTGAAGTCCCCACGTGAGGCCCAGGGCCTCCAAATGTGAGGCTGCCTCTATTTGACTGTAGAGGGCCTCATCTGCATACACTTCCTTGGCTAGGTGGCATATAGGAATCTCACACTGTAATGTTACACTTA
Organism: Turnix velox; assembly: GCA_013400935.1. Lineage (NCBI taxonomy): Eukaryota > Metazoa > Chordata > Aves > Charadriiformes > Turnicidae > Turnix > Turnix velox. Next base: position 106,158 of record VZTY01008257.1, on the reverse strand, counting down.
TCTCTATTATTTTTTATCGTAATCCATAAACTCTTGATTGCCTCTTAATGCATTCCAAGGCAGAGCTCCACTACAAGTTTGTCTAAAGGAAAAAAGTATCGTAGGTATCTACATGCTTTGTTATTAAACTATGTTTCTTTTATGATTTATGGAATATAAATGTTGATTTAGGGAACTATGTAAATAAATGTTCCCCTAAAATAAAACTAATTATATTTATTGTCTTGTGGTCACTGTTGTTCATATATCTCAAGGAAACTAACTGACTTTCCATCTTTAAAGTAGAAGTCCCCAGCTAGGTAGAAACTTTCCTTTTTTTAACTTAATAATTTTTAACTTAATGTTAGCCTGATTCAGTTATTACTAGAAAAAAACACATTATTCATTTGCACTTGATCTTCTTTTGGTGATTAACAGTGCAATATGCAATGGTAACATATGATGGAAGAAACTTCTCTCAGTTTCTCTACAATAACATTAGGTAACATTTTAACAAAGATCTAGTAGATGCCTCAAAAAAATTATTACCACAATTGTAACATAATTTGAAGGTAAACCTTATATGTTGATAAATATTAGTAAATGCATATGTATATCATATAACATTTCAAAAGGCTATATTTTACATTACATTAAAAAGTTTAATAATAGGAAAGTACATGGTATTTTCTTGTGGCATATTCTGTTTAGATTACTCAGTACTTTATCAAGATAAAGTACAGTACCTGACTGTTACATCTGAGATAAAAGGGGAAATATGTAAGCAAAATGTTTTAGCGTATTAGATTTATATTTAAATAAATTAAAATATTTGATTACTAAAATTACCTGTTATTGACTAGTTCTAATACAGTTTTTGATTCGAAATTAGTAGAAAAAAAAGAGATAAAATTTTATAATATTTCAGTCCTATACTTTTCCATTACTATTAGGATTGCTGCCATGACAGAGAAAGATGCTCTCTTATTCAGATAGTTTCCTAATTCCACCTGCAATATAGGGTGGATTTCTTCATAAAGACCTATGCAATAATTGCAATGCTTTAATAAAGCATGTACTGACTTTACTAATATCTTTTTACTAATTATTGTGGATGCATTTAGACATCTGACAAATCAATGTCAGCCCTGACCAGAAATCTGATCTGAAAACCACTGAATTTCAGTCCAGGTTCACCTCTGGAACTCTGGATTTTCTGATTAAAATGTATGTTCCTGACTGGTGCATTAGTCTAAAGCTGTGCTTCTCTGCTGGAGCTATTTCAGGACTTTTTCCATTCAATCTCTTATTATTCTGCATTTCTGTGTAGTGAATTACATTTGGTTCTGCAACTCACACTCCTGAAACAATGTCCGTGCCTTTCAAATGAAATAGTTTAGTCTGCTCATACTTGGTCTTAAATGTATCCCTTGACAAAACAATTTTCATATGTTTTGTTTGGTTGTAGTGCAGACAGACTCGGGGGGAAGGCTCAAGGAGGGAGCAGAGAAAAATACAGGCAATTATTGTTGGATCAGGGAATAAAGTAAAGCTATTAATCTCAAAGAGATATAGTAGTGTCAAGAACCTGTACATCAGTAGATTTCTGAGGCGAAGGGAGTATTCCTGACACCTCTTGCACATATGTAGTAACACCTACCACTACACTCTTGTAGGGTACCCACCATCTACTTCTACAAACTGCTAAACTTTAGTGATTAAGATGATTAAATTAAACAAAAGTGGTTGTGCCCAACCTAACTTTCCAAAGGCATTGCCTAGCTTAAGAACAGATATCCACTCTCCCTTAAGATCCCATGCTGTAAAGTAATGTTGATCCTGGGGTTTGTTTTTGGTCGGTCAGACCTTGTAGAAATCATTTCAGAACTTCTTCCCAGTTCACCTCAGCCTCTGCAGAATCCCAACTGAATCCTTTATATCTGCATTCTTTTTTCCTTATTCCCATCCCCACCATCCCTTCATGTACTAATTCCTTGTGCAATATTCAAGTTTTTTCAATGGGAGTTCTGCAGGTGGACAATACGAATGTTCAAGAGGCCTACAATGCAAATCAGAGTTTAAAATGTGATTAACTACTCTGTTAATTAAAATTTTGCACCTGCACTCTCAGGGGCATTTTTGCAGGGACAAAAAAATGCCAAGACTTCATCTGTACAATTTTTAATGTCAAGAAACTGCAAACCTGAGTGAGTAGACAGAGTTAAGATTACACCTCAAAGGCTTTGGCCAGGAACAGTTCATTTACTGACCCAAAGGAAGCTAAATTAATATCCTATATGTGATAGTTTCTCCATCTATCATGACCTGAGAGAGATTCAGATCTCAGAACTTTTACAGTAATCCTTAACATGGCAAATCCAACCTGTGAATATGTTTCAATATAGTACTGAGTAGCTACTTTAAATCAGTCTATTTTTCCATGTGGAAGGAAATTTACTGTAAATTGGAAGTACAATATGGGTGTTTTATAGAACAGTTTTATTGGTTTCTGTTGATTTTTGCTATTGAAGATAAGGCTACAAAACCTTGAAAAAGATAACTGTAATTATTTAATTATTTGAAATTAATATATTATGTCATTATGTAAAAAAATGTAAATGTCTCCATGGTGAGTTATAACACACTAGATGAATTTCAATTAATTAAATGATACTTGATGGAAACAGATAATTTTGCCTTTTAAATATTGTTCTTCTTTTCTGCTGTTAAATTGGGAAATTTATCAAAATACCCAAAATAATTTTCAATAAATCAATATTTATGTTGGAAAATGTGTTAATTATACAATTTCTAATTACTCCTGTTTGTTTTCACCTCATTAGCTGCCAACAGACTATGTTGCTGCTTGAGGGGAAAGAGTACCTTGACCAAATGACATGAAGACTGGAGCAATTCTGTAATTGAGTGTTTGTGCTCACATATAAATCTATTTGTTTGTGCTTGTTTTGCTTGCTTTCTTTTAAAAAATCTGATAAACAAAAATATCTTCCTTTTCAATTAATGACTGTCAAAACTGAGCTTTATTTAAATTCCAAAATTAATCCTTGGCTTTAGTTTCAGGCTGCAGAAACACATTTTCATTTGCTGAGCTGAATGCTAAACTGATGTAATTCCAGTCCAGTAGAATTTATTACATGCATTCTGTGCTTCTAGATCCATCCTGGAAGCAGAATACTATGGTAGGTTTACTAGAAATTTATTAATAATCATTCTAGTTAGTATGTAGAATTAGTATGTAGAAATATTTCTGACTTTTTCTAGACTTTACTTAAGCCACATGATCAAGAAAAATAATGGCTGCTTAGCCTTGGATGGTAAATTATAGTCTTAAACATGTTTCTGATCTAGAAAATTCAGTTACAATTAACAGATGAATTTAGGGCAAATTTATACCTACTCAAAGATACGATGACTTATATAAAGCAAAAAAAGATATGAGAAGGCTCTTGTATAAAGTTGAGAAACTGTTGTACTATAAGGGTAGATTGGATAGTAAAGCTACAGAAAATAAAGTAATAAATAATCACTAGGAAGAGAGACACTAGCTAAGAAAATTAAATTTGATTACAGGAAGAAGGTTCTGGAAAATGTAACTAGCAAAACTAAAATTTATAGCTTTGAATCTATGGAAAATACAAGTACTAAATTATTTATGCCACAATTCTGCATGAAAAATTTGCTTCTATTTTTTATTAATTACCAAATCAGGATTAATAGCATTACACTGAAAAATAATAAATACCTAGATAGTAATTCAGATACTGACTTATTAATATAACTTCACTGGTACAAAGATATTTAGAGACAAAAAAAATGAGCATGAGAATAATTAAAATGATGAAGTTAATGGAAGCAGAAATAAAATGCATTACCACTTACTTCAAAATAATTTTACTGGACTAATCTGCTGTATTTCCTTGACAAGATAATTGATGGCTTTTAGATAGTCTCTTTAGATGTGGATTGAAGTAGTGCCTTTGATGTAATGTTATATAAAAAGTTATCTGTAGACGTGGAAAAGAAGAAGATGCCTGTGCATAGGAACTTGCTAAATGAAAGTTCCCATAACCACATGAATATACTGAGTGAAAATCCAATTCTTGAAATCTTTAAGTATTTGTCTTGGATGTTAAATATACATATATATACACTGTTCTAAGATTAATGCTACCCTGGAATTTAAAAATGCAAAAATTAATAGCTATGATATAAAAGTGGACTCTATTGTCAATATGGAGTAAAGTAATTGCATTTGATGATAGAATGAATGTTAAAATTAAATGTTAAATTGATGAGAGGAAGTTATAAACTCCTAAAAAGATACTAAAGGAGGGGAAAGACATGCATAAACAAGCACTGTCATGAATGGAGATGTTGAACAGGACTGGACTAGTGGTAAACACCACTAGTTACTGAGCCCCAGCTAGACCTTGTATCACTGATCACCTTCTGACTCCAGTCATTCAGGCAGTTTTCTGTTCTTCTCACTGTCTGCTCACTCAGCTCAAGTTTCATCAGTTTCTCTATGAGGATATTATGGAAACTTCAGTGAAGTGGAAGTTTGTTGGCAGAGCTAGGTTACAATTCGGTAAATTTGAGGATTGTTGTGTAGATGAATCTCACTTAAAGAACTTCCATTTCTCTATACTTGAAGTATGTCTTTTAATTAAATAATATTTCTAAAAGATTTCAGATAGTTTGAACTATCATCACACATGGAAATATAATCACCTGGGATCAAACAGAACATGTTGAACCTTGCCTTACTCACATAGATGCAGTTAAGGAAGTTGGGAATTAATCCGCTATGCATGTTAATGTGTTTTTTCAACAACTGTTATTAGCTCTAACAAGGTAATTCAGTTGCAGATATTGTGCTGACTGAATATTCAAAAGGTACTTGGCATCCAATCACCAGTGTTACAGATGAATTTTCCTGTTGCAAGTGTATGATGTGATTTTAGATTCAGGACAGTTTATTCAGTCTTTAGAACCTTTATGTCAGAGATATTTTAACTCATTATAGTAACCTTTTTTTCATTATCCTAAATTCTAGAACAGATTAAAAAATCATTACTGGTTATCCTTTTTACAGATTTGTGTTTGAGTTAAAAATCGTCGGTATTAGCATCATTGATGTTGACTTTTACTATTCCAACAACGGACACTACTTTTAGCTACTTAAGCAATTGTTCATGTCAAAAACTGCAACTATGTTGGAAAGAATTATTTTCCTTTGCAAAACAAAGATAGGCATTTCCTCATTAAATAATATGTGACACAGTTTCTTTTTTTTTAATTCTTGTTTGTTTTCTTTTAAAATCTATTTCAGACTATCTTGATCTGAAATACGAACCTCAAGTTTGTGGCTGCTTGAATTCTTCCTGAATTTCTTTTTGATAACTGTTTACACACATTTACTCAATTACTTGTGTTTGGAGGTTCAAAAACTTGAAATTTTAATGTCTTAGGAACTTGTTGATAAGTAGTGGCCATTTCTTTTGTTCACTTTGCCTTTGGAAGAGATTGATTGTCTTTGTATACTGATACCTCCTGATAATTTAAAAACATTCAAGATTTGCAAATCTCACTAGACAGACGCCCTTTTTCTGTCTTCTCATAGGAATTGATCTTGTCAGGTCTGTACTAGGTTTGCTAGGTCATCTCTTACAGAAACTTATGCAGATAAATCACATAAGGGAGAATAAATGGCTGGTAGTTATGTGTGTGTGTCTGTCTATAATTAGACAAGAGATAATGAGTTTGCAGCCTGAGATCTCCCTTGGTAATTTGTTTATCCTAGGTGAAGGGAACAAGAGAGAATTGAGGAAGGCAAGAGGAAGGGCTGGGACTCTATTTCAGAGCATCAGCAATGATTTACTCATTATCTAGAGAGAACTCTTCACTACAGCACTGAAACTATAAACACTGAGAGGAAGAAATACATGGGCTTAATAGGCACTCTGTTATTGAAATTATTTTACTTCAGGCCAGTCACTAGAGTCTGCCTCTAAAGATAATTATTCACTGCATGTTGAGGGGAATTCACTTTGAAAAATAACCTTGGTACTTATTTTAATGTAGTGATATGCTTATATCTAGGTAATTATAATATAAGATTGGAGAAATAAAAAGCAAATATTCAAGATAGTAAAAGATCTTTTGTAAGTGCAATGATATAAAGGTGAAACAGAAGGATGATTTGATAGTTACTGTCTTCCTTTGGGTTGACCTTTCTGTACTCTAAAGAGAAGCCATTTACTTGAGTTTCCCTAATATTTAAAGTATTTCTCTTATGTTCCAGTCATAGACTGAATTTTTGCTTAAACTTTACTTCCACTTTTTTAGTGTCATGATATGGAAAATTTTAATTAAAGATATGAAATATGATTTATAGTATGTAATTAATAACTATAATTGGGTTTTTCATACTGTGCAATCTATACAACTATTGTGTGTAATCACATATCTTGCTTAATTTAACCAATGATACTAAACTCTTCTCCAATATATAAAAATCTTGTTCAAACTTGATCCTCTTACTCAAATGTAAGAATAATATTTATTGACCCATACTTTTCTTACTAGCCTCTCTCAATCCTATAATAGAAATATAGCACTTGCATCTGCAGGATTGAAACAATCAGTTTTATAGAGTTCTTTGAACCAATTGAAAAACTCCTTCATCGTATTGTAAAAGAACTAAAATTTGGGGAAAAAAGAGTGGCTTCAAAACTGGTGTGCCTATAAGGGCATAATTAAATTTGTTCAACTTGTGTTTATATAGCTATTTATATAGCTCTAATTATTTCCAAGTTTAATAGAAATAGTAATTTTTTCTGGTTTTATAAAGCATCTATTCAATTTCAGTTGCAATGGTCTTTTAATTGTTTTTTTCCTTCCTCAGTTTCTATATACATATTCTATTTATATTTATGTGTTGCATAATTTTTGATATAACTCAATTTACCAAATGCTAACATAGAACATTGCATTTACTTTGAGTTTGTGGTTCACTGCTCTCAGAAAGCTCAAGTCCACAAGTAATCTCTTTGCTTCCTTGTAATGACCCACAGTGATACAGACTTCATAATGTCATTATTTTTGTTCTTACTTACTTAGTTTCTTGGTCAAAAGGTACAGATTACTCTTCTTAATAAATACAGCAACTACTATTTCAGATGGTAATTAGAGAGTCAGATAGAACACAATTTTTATCTGTTAACGTAATTCACAAAAGAACAAATGCTCTTCACTTTAGATTCTCAAAAATTGCCTAAGAAATGTTAGCTTTCAATATTCCTTCCCTTTCAAACAGAAAAAGAAAGAGCATTTAATGGAAATTTGTACTCATAAAACAATACAGCAACGATTCAGAGACTGTTTTTGGTCTCATGATGACCCAGAAGAATATTTACTTCATGTGCTATTGCTGTGCTCTACCAGTATTTCACAGCTGTGGGTTGTTTAGCTGCTTTGAAAGAAGCAGCACACGCTTGTAAAGATCAATCTGTAATTGTATATTTGAATAAGCTGCAAAAATAAATTAAAACTTAGTTTTAAATTTGCTCATTATTTATTTTTTAAACATGATATGCACAATGTTTCCTTTTTCCCATGTTGTTCATTTTTTGTTTCCAAAGAAGATACAAAATAGTTCGTATTTTATTTGATAGCTGAAATGCAAGCCACCATAATTCTATGATTCCATAAATTTCATGAAAAACTGATTATAGGGAAATGCAAGTTATAAGAAAGGATGGAGCTGATTAGCCTAGGCCTAGACCTTCTCCATTCACAAGTTGAGTGGCTATGCTATTGACTGGACTGTAATCAGTGTGAGAGAGTATGTTACATTTATTCTAAGGGAACCAGGGTCTGTTGTTGAAGCTAATGTGACTTACGCTGTGGTGTGGATGTTTTCCTGATGAAAACTGAAACCAACAGAGAACCAGATTTGTCTTCTTTCCTGCCTGTTTTTTATTAAATTAAAAAGGAAAGCATTTTTTGGAAGACAGGAATTGAGTTCATCTTAAGGCTCTGTTCTACAGAAAATGTGTCTCAGCCATCAGTCCTTGAAATGTCCTACTGCATACGGCAACCAAGTTCTGGTGTATATCTAGGGAATTTCTACCCTTCCTGTTTCCCACTGCTTCTGTTTAAAATAATTGTTCCCACTGGGAGACAGGCTGTTGAACCCAGTCTGTTTGGACTGTACTGACTTTATGGCCTATATATTTTGTTGCACAGCTGGAGAAAGGACAGATGCACATATAACAACCCAAAGAAATTGAGAACTCCAGGGGAAGGGAGAGGATGGGTGTATTGTCTTCAACTATTTGGCCATATCCAACAGAATACTGATTTTATTAGGGTTCTGAGGTATGATATTTATAACAAAAAAATAAAAGGCCTATTGCAGAGTATAGTTTTGGTCAATAAATATACAGGTGGTTTCTACTGACGCATTTTGGGCATTGTTTAATTTACAAATATTAATTCAGTCTCCCTCTCTGAGGATAATTTTTAATGAGAATTGCATTCTGATAAAAAAATGACATAGCATCCAAAGTCTGATTTAACATCACTCAAACAGTGTTTTAAAATTTAAATTCTGTACTTTTCTAGTTTCTCATTCAGCTGCTTAAATATGTTCTGATAATGAAAAGTAATTATACCTGTGATGCAATAGATTTCTTTGTGGCATCAAAGTAATAGGAGTGCATTAAACACATGCAACACAATATTCTTTGCATTGACACTTAAACTGGCAATAATTACATGTCTTACCTACAGAATACAATCAATCATCTGTATTTTGTTATCCTTCTCACATAATGATACTGAAATATCATTAATACATGCACAAGCAAATTTATCTGTGCTTTGCAGTTTTATTAAATCTAGCTATTGTGTGTGCTCTCTCACTCTCTCTCTTTTTTCTGGTAGCCTGACAAATGAGAAAGTGGTATAAGTTTGATATGAGGCCCATGAGCATTGCCAACTTGGAATGCAATCCATTTTCATCTCCAATTGTGTACAAATATCTTTGCATTCTTTTCTATCATCAGCTATCAAAGTTTCAGAGGATAACTCATAAGTATTCCTAGTTCACTAATGTGTCTTGTTTTTACTAATTATAATTAATGTTTAAAAATTCTATGGACTTGCATTTACTTAAAATGAAGCCATGTGTTAAATTCTTTACCTCACAAACAACACTCAATTGAATAGAGCTAGAACTTCACTAAATTTTGCAATACAGCTAGAACTTAGATACATTTTGCACTGGAACAGGTTGCCCAGATAGTTTGTGGGTCCTCCCTCCCTGGAGGTGTTAAAGGCCAGGCTGAATGAGGCATTGAGCAGCCTGGTCTAGAGGGAGGAGTTGGAACTAGATGATCTTTAAGGTCCCTTCCAACACCAACCATTCTATGATTCTATGAAAAATTTTTAATTGCTGGTACAAGTATTCATGAAAATTCATTTAATGCATATTGACTTTTTAACAATATGTTAAAAGCTTTGCAAACTACTGAAAAATTAGAATTAAATTTTCATGAAAATAAAAGCTTGAAGCTGGGAAGGAAAGAGGAGTAAGTAAAGTTCCTATCAAGCCTCACTTTATTTTGGCACTTGCCTGAATCTTTTCTTCCATGTTCTGAAGCATTTAGAAAAGGAGTTTTAATTGTACTTTTCCTGATCTAAAGATAATGCATGCCTTATCTTTTATATAAAGCAAAACACGTTCAGTGGAGAGAGAAGCGGGAAACCTGATGAACAGTATGTGATTGTTTTGTGCAGGCTGAGCTTGTGCAAAACACAGATGAGGAGAATGCAGAAGCCCACAGCACCTTGACAAGAATTTAAAGAGAGAGAGATGCTGAGAGAAAAGGTCATTGGAAGACAAAGCAGAGAGAGTATTTTATCAGCTGATTTAAAATCTAATCCTCTCTCACATACCAAGGCTAAATAAATGCTGCTGCTACCTCAGTGCTTAGAAGTGACTGCTTCCTTTGTGCTTGTTACTTCTCCATATATTGTGGCCTCGTGCTTTCAGTTGGCCTTCCTTTTTAAATGCTTCTATAACAAGCTGTGAGACTCTCTGAGCCTTTTATTGTCCAAGAAAGTATTTTTTTCTGACTTTACTTTGAAATTGTGTTTTGTCACAATGAAGGGTGTTGAAAAGATGGCATTGGTATCTTTCCAAAATGATTGTGGTTGACATGAATGCCGGAAATACTCATTTTCTTGTAACACATAAAATAAGAGGACACACCTTAAGCCCCAGAACTGAAAAACTGTGGCAGATCAGTCAAACTCCCTCAGTAATTTAGTTTGACATGCTTATAATGCAGTTATTAGAAAACCTAAAAGGCATATAGGGATAACTACCATGTTAAGATAACGTGCTAAGTTTCCAAATGTGATTACTTACAAGCTGAGTACTCAGATCACATTTTATAATTTGTTTAAAATAAAAATCGAACTAGAATTCAGTTATTCTTGGATAGACTTTTGATTTACTACTTTTGTTGAAATCCTGTAGAGAATTTGTGTCAAAATGGAACTTCACAACTGCAGTGAAGTTTATCATTTGTGCCTTAGATTGCACAAACCTTGATTCCACAGTAAGCAACCCATTGTCAGAGGTCAGTTCAGTCTTAAGATTTTAGAAAACATGGTAGCTCAATTTGGGCATCACGTAAGCACAGTTGCTAATTATTACATTTGTATTTTCTGACTGTTTTTATAAACACTTTTTTATTGGTAAAAATAGTAAGTCTGTAGCAAGATTACAAAAAACAGTAGTAGGTGTACGTTGAATGTACTAATAATTCAAACAGATCTTGATTAAGTTCTGTTTCTTTTACCAGGCTGATAAATTATTTACTCAGTTTAATCTAGATGTACTAGATAGAGACTTTAAAGAAATCTCAACATTTTTTTTCTGATTTTCCTTTTGTAAAGACAACAAGCTGAGTCATAATGAAGCTGCTTGCAGATTTGATGGATTCCCGCATGATTTCTGTAATGTAAGAAATGTTATTCCATCATTTCCTCCTTTTTCTATATTGTCCTGATGTAATCTTGGAAGGAAGTAAAGAAATAGGCAATGCAAAATTCTCTTTCAGAAGGCACTGAACCATATGCTTGCAGTGTCATTGATGTGCCCTCAGCTCTGAAGACCTGACTCATAAGATGAAGTCTTCAGTGAGGTTTAACATGTAGTAGGAAGATTACTATGTTTGTGGGGTTTTTCTCATTTCCATCACTGGCATTAAAATGGAGTTATGGGGCACTAGACTTCCTCATTATAATGTATTTGTCTGCAAGCTGCAGATTTTTAAACAATTACATATCTAACACTGTAGTACTTGGAACATTTGGTTTGTACTATCCTTGAGAGCAGACTAGGATTAGTTTTTTTTAGTATATCACAGAGCCTGTATAATTGTTTGAAAGAACTTTTGAGACAGTCTTCTTTTGTGTTGTAGTTTTAATGTCTTAAAAATTACTGCGCACAGTATGTTTTCTGTTCTGACTGCCATGAGCTTTTATTTTTCTGTTAGTCATAGTAGTACTATAATTGATTGATTAGTAGTACTGTATTGATTTAACATAGCAAGGTTTGGGTAGCCTAGGGTGCTTCAGGGGTGAATTCTGTGAGGCGACACCAGAAGCTGCCCCCATGTCAGACAGAATCAGTTCCAGACAGCCATAAGAGAGATCCATCACTCGCCAAAGCTGAGATCTCCAGCAAAGTTCATATTGCCTTTGTGACACCATACTTAAGAAAGAGGGGAAAAAGAAGCTGCACAGCAGCCTTGGAGACATTAAGACCTGAGAGTAAGGAGCAGGAACGAGTGCTCCAGGCACCAGTATATTTAACTGAAAAGTACACTAAATACATTGACTAGATCCATGCCTACACTGCATTATTTCTGTTAATATTAACACATTATAAGGGAAAGGAAGTTAAGAAGTTAATGGGAAAACAATGCTCAATGTTTAATGCTACTTACTCTAAGGACAATAGCATAGTGAATAGATGACTTAGAACAATGAGAATAATTTTCACTGAATACACAGTTTACTTTTATTTAAAAAAAACCAACAAAACTCCACATTTTATGGAGCCTAATGGAAGATTTATATTAATGAAGCATTATTTGGAATATTGATGATTGCATTATTTGGAATCTTTTGTCCAAACACAAAGAGAAATATACAGACTAATCACAGAACTTGGGAAATTCTGCATTTGAGTCAGTTCCAGAAAAAAATTATTATGTTATTATTTACACCAAGAAATTAATGGATGATAACTAGCTATTCTATGTAACAAGTATATATTGATCTTGCTAAATGTTCAGTCCACATGTATTTTCCTTAGGAGTGCATAAGAATTTAATAATATCCTGTGCCCACCAATTTCTTTACTGTGCTGTGAAGCTTCGAGTGTAGAGGAATCTCAGAATACCATAGAACAAATCCTATCAAACACAATTCTCAAAAAAAAAAATAGGAAGAGGAAGGTAGAAGTATCTGAAGATAAGTAAGGCAGGGCTTCTCAAAGTAGCTTTACTTTGGGATCAGTGCAAGAGTTTGCACCCTAAAAATAATTTCCTAGAAGGAACAATTTCCACAGATAAGGCACTGTGGTCATTTTAATGCCAATTAAAAACTATCCTGGAGAGATACTGAATTTAATTAAAAGAGAATGGGACTTGGTAAGAATTTCTTATAGTGGTAATCCTCACAGATTTCTGTTTAGGGTATTCTACATCTAGGGTGTTCTGTCTCTCTTAATTACTGAAATTCATCTTCCGCCAACAAGGCATTATGACAGCATAGACATCTAATAAAAATCATAGTAAATGCAGGCAGCAACTAACTCACAGTAGTATGAAAAGTGTTAAGTAGTTGCCTGTCTTTTTAAATACCCTTCTTACACTAAATACTTTAGACTTTCTCTGCTCTTAGTGCTTAATCTACATAGAATCATGGTTTTGATTGGAAAGGACCTCTAAAGATAATTTAGTCCAATCTCCCCTGCAAAGAATAGGGACACTTTTAACTAAATAAGGTTGCTCAGAGCCCTGTCCAGCCTGACCCTGAACACTTCCAGGGATGTTACCTTTATTAACTTTCTGGAAAATCTGTTCCAGTGTTTCACTACCCCCACTGTAAAAAGAATTCTTCCTTTTACCTAGTCTAAATCTTTTCTCTTTTAATTTAAAGCCATCACCCCTAGTCCTAGTATAATAGGCCCTACTAAAAATTTTGTTGCTGTCTTTCCTCTAGGCCTCATTTGGGTACTGAAATGCAGAAATAAGGTCTCCCCAGTGTAAATCATAAATTGTTTTAGATCATTAAATCCTGGCAAAGCAGTACTTTACTCTTATACATTCACATCAATTTATGTTAGCTGATCAGTTTAGAAAGAATAAGAAATGATAAGTTTTAAATCAACATGTATAATGGTATTAAAGTATGCACTGTAATTCCAAATGTGCACCAAGGTTATTGTTTTATTATGCAAATTAATTTATAACCTTCTTTATTAGTATGAGATGTACTTTTAGCTTGATTTAAAAGCTGATATTAAAATGAAATAAGTTAGCTGAAGCCTATCAAGGACCTCTAACTGAAAGTTACACTATTTTATTGCCACTGGTGACTATATCTTCCTAATGTTTCAATACTAATCCCATTAATTTTCAAACTAACTGTCAAAACAAAATTGGATAGGGATCATTGTTGTGCAGGTATGATGATACTTTGAGAAAGATGTTATTTTACTCATTTCACACTCTTCATTATTCTTCCAAATTTTAAATGTATACTGTTAGGAAATTTGGTATGAAGAAGAGGTCATTAAGCTTTTTAAGACCCCTTTATCACACTTGCTGGATGTTCTAGTTTATACTGTCCTGTCAATGAGTCAAGGGTGTCATAATGTTGTATGGGCAGAGCACCTTAATCATGCATGGAAATTCATATAATGACAAATATTTATGAATCCTTAAGTATATGCACTCTCCTCCTAGGTAAATAATGTTATTCCCTAAAAGTGAAAATCTTATACAATCCCCTTGATTTTAAAAATGAAAATATCATCTGCTATGCATCACGCAGTTGCTGTGTCAGTTAATAAGTACTGTAAGTATTTCTTTAAATGACAGTATAATTGAGAAATTTTTTATTTGAGCAGACACTGATTTAAATTTCTATTTGTGTGAAAATTATATTTTTTGTGATTGGAAAATCTACAGATCACGTTGCTAGATTCTACTTTATCATCTACTTTATCCACTTTTATACATGATTTGAAGTACCTGTGGAATATTACGGAGTTAAATGTAAACTAGGTAACATGATCTTTAGCCTGATCTATATACTTGTGGTAATTTCACCCTAAGTAGTATGACTACTGTCATTATTCAAAATAAAAAATAAGTTCTGTTCTTTTACTCCCACAGTATCTAACCATTTCACACAGAAAGAGCACTTAAAAATCTTTATGGAACAAATGTACATAAGGATTTCTTATTGTTAAATTTCCTATGTATTATGAAATCACTTGAAAAAAATCTTCTATTATCATAGAAAAAATTTTAAAAGTCACTGACAAATTTATTCCTTATTCCTTTTCCATCTAAAAAACTAGTGGATTTAATGAAATTTAATGAAATTTAATCACAGAAATAATAAGAATTGGTTCTAAATTATGACATTAGTAATTATGTCAATAAAAGCTTTTATAATTTCTTCAATATAAGTGTGTTTAAGCTCACAGTATGTCATCAAAAATTATAAATATAGGAAATCTGATGGGGCTGTAAGGCATTAATACTGATAGACTAGTGCAGAATGAAAATATTAATTTAGATCATGCTCGAAGAGGCTGGTCATTGTAACATTTGTATGCATTTGTTAAGTAGACTCTTTATAGAGCAATTTTCTTGGATATTTTAAAACTTAAGTATCTAACTTTTCCATAAAAAGAACATGGTTTTGAGATTTTGCATACATTAAGTGAAAATATAATATGTACATGCAATGTGATACCAGAAGTTGAAATTGAAGATAGACTTCTCTGAAGTAATTGCTTGCTGTCTGGAGTTTCATTAAATGTTAAATCTTGGTACTCCTCACTAAAAGACAAGTCACTCTTGTAATTTTGTCTGCACTTGCCCCATCATCATCTTTCCTAAAAGACTAAAGTACAGTAGATGCTATACCTACCATTCTGAATAGAAACTGAATGTAGGCATGTGAAATCTGTACAATAACTGTGCACCTCCTCCGTGGAGGCTTTTAGGGCCAGGCTGGATGAGCAACCTGGTCTAGTGGGAGGTGTCCCTGCCCATGGCAGGGTTTGGAAGTAGATGATCTTTAAGGTCCCTTCCAATGCAAACCATTCTATGACTCTAACATACAGACTTGAAAACTCATCCAGACACTGTTGTCCAATCTAATCATTAGTATGTTTGCATAAAATTCAAATTATTGTAACTACAAAGCCTGAAAATATTTAGTAATTCATGTTGTAGTTTCCTTCCAATATTCTTTGACCTCACTGTCTCAAATATAACATTTTTGTCATCTAATAAAAATTAATCAACAACACTCCTTCACCTTTTATAGAACATATATTGTAATAGGCTCACCACTTCTGATTGTTATTGCCAAGTATATTTCAGTGCCAAAAGCCAGATTTATTAGCTGTGTTACTGAATCTGTATGAATGACACTTGTATGATGTAATGCACTCCATAAAATAGTGAAAGGGTTAATATGCAGTTGAAAAATAAACCCATCATCAATATTTTCCCATGAAAAAGATTGAAATTATTTATTTTTTAATGAGATAGAACATTTTACACTAAGGGACTGTTCATAGGAAATTTACTGTTATGCTGAAGTCTAGGACTCAGGTAGTAAAGTGCAGTTAATGGAATGTGCATGAATTTTTAACGGACAGCTAGAAAAGTAAATTACTGATTATTCATTATGGCATGTCAGAGGCACTGATCCCAGGAAAACACTTTCTCAGTGTAATAAACTGGAATATCACAATTGTATTAAAGACACTGCAAAGAAATTCTAACTCTGTCATTATCAATACCAGACAGTTCTACTCTCTTTTCTGCCTTTTCCAGCTCTCCTTTCTGCTTTCTTTGCACTAACACTAGCTGCTTTTTTGACTACTTTTTTCATTAGTTTTTATCTATACCTTTTTTCTTTTTGTGGAGAACACTCTTTGTACATCTAATAATTTTCTTTTCTCTCCTTCAAACTTCAGTGCTTGCCAACAATGACCACTTCAATACTTCTTAGACTATTATCTGTAAAAGAGTTGAAATATGCTTTTCACTGGAAACTGAGGAGTTTTTTTGAGATGGTAATATTCAGCCTGTACTAATAAGATTCCATCTGCACCTGAGAAGTTAAAGAGGTCTAAATGCTAAACAAAAGCTGTTTACTCAGCAAAGGTCATTCTGCTTAAACAGTCACCATATGTAGCAGCAATATCTTTTGAGCATGTTTGAAGAAATCTGAAATATACCAAAAACTAGAAATGGCCACTTTCTGGGAATATTATTTCAATTTTATAAATTCCATCACAAATCAAGAGCAAAAAATTGATCCAAATGTAGAGCAAATGCCCAATTCACTAGATAACTGTCCATAGACATCAGTTGGCCAATAAAATGAATTGTTAGGACATGGTTAGCATGGAACTATCTGTTAAGGACACAGCACTTTTTGTTACATACACCTATTCATCCAGAGAGACATTAGTCCAGTGAAGTCAGATGCACAGCATCTCACCTTGAAGAGTAGATAATTTTTTAAAAAATTAAAACAAATTAAAAAATAAAACTTTCAGTTTACAAATCAGTAATATGCATGAATGAATTTAACTTCCCTGTAATGTAAAAATGAACAGTTTTTCTGCTACCATAATGAAGAAATATGTAGACAAATCTATTTCCAAAGAAGCGCATCTTTTCTTACAAGAAAGAATTTTTTTTTCTTTTGCATGAGATACTCACTACCTTTAAAATTATTTTAATGCCATGTTACAGTAGGTCTCAAAAGATGGTAGATTTTCAGATACTCTAAATTATTTTTTGGTGATATTGGAAAATATTAGAATTCTAGTGCCCTACATTTCTTTGCTGAAATTTCAAATGACAACATAACATACTAACTCCAAAATGAGGACTGGAAAAGGCTAGAAACACACTTTCCGGTTGGGAAATACATTTTGCCAAATAGTGAGTCATTTACCCCGTTTATCATCTTGCATTTATGATTGTAAAGAACGACCTAACAATCTATTTCAAAGGCAAAATTATTAATTAAAATTAATACTTATACTATAATTGAATCATAGAATGGTTTGAGTTGGAAAGGACCTTAAAGATCATCTAGTTCCAACATCCCTGCAATGGGCAGGGACACCTCCCACTATCTGCCAAAGAATACAAGTAACAGAGCTATGAATTTATAGCAGGATATATTTTCCTCCCACTACTTATGACTCATAATCTAGAGATCAAAACACACTTTCCCTGGAGGAAATTTCTGTCACCCTTTACTGCCCTCATTGTAAACTCTCATCAAGTTTCATGTATGCCTTAGGTACCAAATCACTTCTCACATATCTAACTACCACGTACCAAATTAAAGACTGGACAGTTATTCTTGATTTGTGTTTACTTATGAAGTTTTTTGCTTCAGTTTCAGGACAGAAGATCTAGCATGTCCAAAAGATTTTCTAACCTTTTCTAACTGTTGTAACAGCCCTGATTAGAGAGATTACTTTTATCTTGTTTAGGCCGTTTGAGCTGGTATGTTCTCATTACCTGTATGTGAATGTGTGGGTGCTTGGCAGCATTTCTTATTCTGAAAAAATGATGAGATATTTTGTAGTAGTTATTCCAATCAAAAGCATGAGAAATTCTAATTTCATCAGGTACTATTTAATTTACAACAACTATTAGGTTTCTTACCCAGAAATGAGTGTGAAAGATCTAACCAAGTCAAGTCCATCATTATCCAGATAAGGCCTAGTTTCTCTTTCAATTGAAGTGTGATATTACTGAATATTTTTATCATTGCCTCTAATACTGTTTCTGCTCTGTATTGTGTATAAAATGCAATGTAAACATAAGATTTTCATATTTCAATAGATTTCTCATTTTCTGAATTTCAACATGCAGTAATCATAGCACATGACATGCAGCTGAAGATCTTAATCACATAGAAAATATTTTATTTTCATAAACATCATGCATTTTGTGTTGTAAAAAAGTATGAAAAGTTAAGTTTTATTTCAGAGGCCAGTTTTTATGCTTTTTAAGGATGGATACTGTGTAAGAAAATTCATAATCCATTGAGAAAGGCTCTCTCTCTCCAAGACTAGCTATCATCAATCAATAGTTTCAAGCCCATACATGTATATTTATTACCATATCTAGTACAATGAATTCACAGCGCTTTTGCATACACTTCTATTATCAATATGAGTCCTGTTAAAAATATTAAATAAATTAATTAAAAAATAAATATATCAACACCAATATAAAATATAAACCAGTCAGATTTTCCCTATTGCATGCTGAATTTCCTAATACTTTAAAGTAATGGTCTGTATAGCAGATGTTTTCTTCCAAACTATATCTGAAAAATCTCAAATTTAAGTATTATTTGAAGAGAATAGATGAGATTTGTTCTTGGGAACTGAAAGCTGTTATTTCAGGAAAGATCCATGTTTTGACATTCAGCAGTGCAGGAACTTCGCCAAAAGAGGAGAGAGAAGAGGAAGAATAGTTTTCTCTGAGGTACTTAATCTGCATATAGATAAGCTTCCTCACTTCGTGAATCACAGATATCAATCATTCATGTTCATCAGTGTCTCATACATATTCATTAGAACAAACTGTTATGCATGATTAAAGCTGTTGCAAAATGACAATACTGTGTTCTGTTTTTATTTCAGTTCTCTGTGTACTAAAAACTCCACTGGCTGTCTCCATCTCATAATCTCACAACACTTCCTGCTATCTACAAAGAACCAAAACTCCATGTGAGCTTGCATGGATTTACACTCTGCACTCAAACCACTTAGCACTTTTTGAGCAGTTGTAAACAGATCATGAAGGATTTCTGCTTTCTGAGCAAAGATTTCAGCAGTGCTCAAAGGCAAGTTCCAAGCTTTTAAGGATTAACTAGAAATAAGTATATTTAATGCGTTCATTTACATTCAGGTACTGGAAGGAATGTTGCTATATGTGAAAATGCAAGTACATTTTTGTAGTTTCCCCGAGTATATTTTGTGATTTTGTAGCTGTTCTTAAGCTTTCTGAGCTTCTATTAAGACTCTCAGCCGCTTTTACACTAGATTTGTTACAAGTCCGTGGGGGGAAAATTGTGCCTGTCTTTCCAAAACGTTTATATTCTTGGACCTTGAACTGTCATCTTTTACTGCAGTCAGTTGCATAGAATATGAAGAATTACTGATTTTACTAGAAGTATAGCTAGAAGAGACAATCTTTAAAAATACATGGGCAGGTTTGTGAAGCATTCAGAATATATTGTCCATCTCTGCTTGATCCTGGAAGACTAAAAAGCATTTAATTAGTACCTAAATTTTCTCTGCAAGACTTCTTCAGAACATCAGGGTGCTTTGGTTATTTCCAAAAAAGTATTACCTGAAAAAGTTCTACAGCTTTTGGCCTGGAGGCAAATATTTTCCACAGCCTATTTGCTCTAGATTTTCTCAAGAACAAAAAATTATAATCTCAATGAAATTCGATGTGAAAAGCAAGTTTTTATTACCTCATTCAAGTGAATGAAGAATGTAGAATGAATCAGTGAGTGGATAGTATTTCCTTGAGAATACAGTACTTCGTATTTTTTGCCCTTCTAGTTCAATTATAAAGTCCATTTTTCATCCAGCAATGGTGACAATTTGCTCAGTGAGCTAGTGACATTAAAGGATATGTCTTGTATTCTTGTATTCAATTCAATCCCAGAGCAAAGATTTTTTTTTTTTTAAACTCCGATATTAAATTGGAAAAATATATGCTTTTCTCTGAATTTCTAACCTATGAAACTGGAACATGAATAGGAAAAACATATATACTGAAAAATTACTATGGCAAAATAATAGTTTTGTGCAGTAACTTGGTCAAGGAATCATAGAATCATAGAATCATAGAATAGTTTGGGTTGGAAGGGACCTTAAAGATCATCAAGTTCCAACCCCCCTGCCATAGGCAGGGACACCTCCCACTAGACCAGGCTGCCCAGTGCCCTGTCCAGCCTAGTCTTGAAAACCTCCAGAGAGGGGGCATCCACAACCTCTCTGGGCGACCTGTTCCAGTGTCTCACCACCCTCACTGTAAAGAATTTCTTTCTTATGTCAATTCTAAACCTACCCCCCTCCAATTTCCATCCGTTCCAACTTCCATCCGGAAGTATCTTATAACAATAGTCCATCAGTTGTTCTGCATTTAACCACATCTGGTTGTTATTTGAATTATCTAGTCTAACAAAGAAATCAGAGTCAATGAGTAGTTAGCCTTACAGTTTTAAAGCCTTTTCTGATATATAATTTAACTTTTCTTATCTATAAGGCCATTGTTCTTTGAATTGTCAGTTGAGCACATTAGGAATAGATTGTGACCTGGAACAAATAGTCTGATTCACACTCTTTAGGCAAAAAAATTGAGTACTACAAGCTTTCTGTAAATCTGTACAGATAGACATATAATAATTTTTATTTATTCTATAATTTCTTGGAAAGCTGATACCTCAAGCTGGTCACAGTATTCCAGTTACATTTTTCCTAGTGGAATAAAATATTTTTAGATTGTTGAAAGTCCATGTCCCTTTAATATACTTATGCAACCTTATGAGATACAGTTTCAGAAGCATTTCTATGGAGGCTCTTTATATGACTAAATATATCAGTGTATATATTATAGCATTTTACTGTCCTATCCACAAAGCCTTTCATCCCCTTATATAAAGAAATAAAGTTTATTCAAAGTATATCAATTTTTGCTGCCTTCTAGATGTCTCTAAATTATTTCACTACTGACAAAGTTAAATTTAAACATTTACAGTTTTCCACTTTTTAAGTTTAAACACTGTATCTGTGCTTTTTCAAAGACTTCATCTCTCCTCATCATTTCCTCCAAGGTAACAGAATATGGCATCAAGCTTAACCCAGTCACTTCATCACTTTAAGTACTCCAAGTTAGATTTCACAGAGCACACTAGATATCAAAAGTTGCATTTGGACAGCTTCTAACCTTTTGCTTTAGCCTAGCCTAATTTCTTGTATTTTAAATTAGAGTATGGATCATGTTTGCCCACATTATCATCACTTTCTTAAAGGAGTGGAAACTGAAGCAAAATTAAATTCAACCTTTTTGGCTCAACAATCAACTAAGAGTTTTGTCAGTACTCTGTTGGCATACAGCTATAACTTAATATTTATTCTATTTATGCTGTATTCACCTAATACTACTATTTAGGAGCCTACTACAGCATTTGAGTGAACTTTAAAGGAGTTTGAAACATGGTTGCAGTGTTTTTTCTCTTGGGGAGTAATTTTAATTTTCTCTCTGTCCATCTATTTCAGTTTCCCTTCAGTTAAACCGAGTAAAATCTTTATGTACAGAGATACTCAATGAGTCTTCTTAGTTGCATCTTAACCTCTGTCACAGTAAAGTCATTCAAAGACCATTAAATGCTGTGTTTATAGTAGATTGGCTACTTTCCACAGAATCCATCTGTGTTATCAAGACATTTCATATTTACAGCAGTCCGCAGATAAAGTAGAATTATCTGTTTATACATAAGGAAGTCTCATTCATTTGGGAAGTGAGACACATAATGGAATAAGTTCTGAAGATAAGCAGGAAGTATTGATTTTAATATCCTCTAAGAGGAGGAGAAAAAGGGGGAAAAAAGAAAGGGGGTTAAGAAGCAAACACATAAGACATTTGGAATTCTGGGTTCTGTGTCCCCATAAAGGGAAGACATTGAAGTACATTGAAAGCCACCTAGAATTTTCTCAGAAAAGAGCTGTGGTGCAGAAGCACACTCTAACTTTTAATGAAAAAAAGATAATTTAACTAAAAAATTTATTAAAACAAATTATTCAATTCATAATGAGAAAATCTGAAAGAAATTAAAGACTGAGTACATAATTTGAAGAAAAGTAGAATAAAAAGTAGTGAAGATGCTGACAAATTAAGAAAAGAAGGGCGGAAAAAAAGGGGCAGAGCCTGCTGTGGACAAATATTAATGAAATGTGATCAAATCAAACAATTTTCTTGCCAACACAGTACCAGTAAAAGATACTATTAAGCAGTAATCAATTAATTATGAGTAGATAAATCAAGCAATAAATTGTATAAACAGGTAATTAATTAAGGGAGGAAATCATGTAGGTGAAGAGTCAGGTTGTAAAACTCATTACAAGTAAAATATACAGGAGTGAAACTGAACAGGCAAATTTAAAGATCAAAAATTAGCCAAGCAAATGGGGAAGGAAATCTCGGCAAAAAAGTGCCGGCAAGAACCTCGGGTTTGGGGCTTGTAGAAGCCGAAGAAAGCTGCGAGGCAGGACGGCGGAGGCGGAGTCCAGCGCTCAGCCTGGCGCTGCTCCCGAGGGGCAGCTCTGAGGGGCCACCTGCGCTGTGAGCAGGAGAACGATCTACTCAGCGCGGTGGCGGAGCTCCATGAAGAAATGGAAAGGCTCAGGTCCATCAGAGAGGCTGCGGCAGAAATAGACTTTTGGAGCAAGATATTGCTCACCTTAAATCAAAAAAAAGGAGCCAGGATCATGGTGCCCCTGCATTCTGCCCTTGCTAGGCAGAAGGCAAAATCGTAAAAGAAAGAAGTGAGTGGGCTAAAATTGGTGGCTGGGCCGGTGGGCAAGCTCCCTCCCTGCCCACCTTAGCACCTCCAGTGCCTCTGAACAGTAGATACAAAGTTCTGGCTGTTGAAGGCCAAACAATGAAGAAGTGAGGGACAAGCGTTCCTCACTGACTATGTCTTTGTAGTTGGGGAGGCCCCTNTGGTGCCCCTGCATTCTGCCCTTGCTAGGCAGAAGGCAAAATCGTAAAAGAAAGAAGTGAGTGGGCTAAAATTGGTGGCTGGGCCGGTGGGCAAGCTCCCTCCCTGCCCACCTTAGCACCTCCAGTGCCTCTGAACAGTAGATACAAAGTTCTGGCTGTTGAAGGCCAAACAATGAAGAAGTGAGGGACAAGCGTTCCTCACTGACTATGTCTTTGTAGTTGGGGAGGCCCCTTTGCTCCAATAAAAGCCTCATCCACAAGGAGAAGATGGGCTGTAGTCATTGGAGAGTCACTGTATGTAACTTGTAGGCCCAGGCTGATCAAAAGAGACTTTAGAACCTTGGGAAA
>VZTY01008257.1:24477-80034 GCA_013400935.1 Turnix velox | reverse complement strand
GGCAGTTGCTCCAGCCCTTTGATCATCTTTGTGGCCCTCCTCTGGACCCGCTCTAACAGCTCAATGTCCTTCTCATGTTGAGGACTCCAGAACTGGACACAGTACTCCAGATGGGGTCTCACCAGAGCTGAGTAGAGGGGCAAAATCACCTCTCTTGACCTGCTGGTCACACTCCTCTTGATGCAACCTAGGATTTGGTTGGCCTTCTTGGCTGCAAGTGCACACTGGTGGCTCATGTTGAGTATGTACATACATGTACACGGGCCATATACCGTGTATAAATTCAACTGAAATACAGTCTAGCAGTTCAAGTCTCTGAATAATTATGCCAAAGAGCAAAAATACCTTGACAGAAATAATCTTCTGAAAGTAATTAATATTTTGTGAGGCTAAAAAAACACTCTGAGTCTGAGAACATTTGCTCAGACTATTGAAATATCACTCAGTCTCCAGATAATGTATATCACAATGACATAAAAGCAATCTGGTTAATTTAATTGAATTCTTGCTGTAAGTCATTCAGGGAAAAAAATATATTCTACTTTTATGATTGATCAAAATCAAAAAAGTTACTCATGACTTCCCAACCATGAATGAAGTATCTTAATGATCCTGTAAAAGACTTGTTCTGTGATAGAGGAAACACTTCTACTCACAATTTTTAAAAGTTAATGTAAAGAACTGGAATATCCTTGATGTGTTAAAGAGCTGACAAAGAGATGCTGTGTGTGACAATGCTTGCATCGTGATGCATCATTTTTTATTCTCCCTCAGCTGTCCTGCTTACCGTAGATGCTGCTGTGCATTAACACAGACAGAACTATATAATCTGACAGACTGACTCTGAAGGACTTGCTCTTACTTTGTAAGAGAAAATTAAGGGCATCTCTTTCACCTTAGCAGAATCCAGAAAAAAATTTGATCCTCCTAACTGCCACACAATTCTTCTTTCTGTTAATAATTACCATTGGATTTAAATTATTCACCAAGATTTTGGAGAACACACAATCCAGTCTCAGAAGTCAACAAACATCCTGGAGCGGTAGCATTTCTCACCAGTGTTTTCTATTTCAGCATGTGCACTGAAAGCCGTTATTAGGAGAAAAAATATAGACAAAGAAGAGCACGGAATATTGTCAAGAAAGGTACCAAGACCTTCTAACAGGACTATTTTTCTGCATTTCAATAAAAATAATTATGTTGCATCTTATTTTATTCTCTTCTCATGCATTTTCTTCCTATCAGGAAAGAAAAAGTAAATGCTTCTGAAATGTATTTTGCATATTTGATGAAGAATTTTTTATACCCTTACATATTATAAAGATGCAGAAAAAAGTGATCTATAACTGTGAATTCCTATTGACCCATTGAAAGAGGGAAACTTTCATAGCATTTCATCTATCATTTCACAGCCATGTTACTGGATTTTATCAAGTTCAAATCATGTAAAGAAACTTTAATGGATATAAGCTTCCCATTTTATTCACTGTTTGATAATTATTACTTTCATTCTCTTTCAGAAACAGCTATAAAATGAAAGCAAATTTTGCTCTGAGGCTTTTAAAACAATTTTAAATCTTTAATCTTTCTCTTTCTTGATAACTATTAGATTCTGTTCTTAAACTTGTCTTTTTATCCCCATACACTTCTAACAATTAATTTTACCACTTAAGACATTTATTATTTATTTATTTCTGGAAGTGTTTAAGAATACTGTAATTATGCCTAACTGGATGATTCACTTAACTTTCACTCTTCACATATTCAGAAATATGAGAAAATTATTAACTTTTAATTGATACTGTCAGCTGTTTTTTTTCCTGTCTGATATTTCTTGTGTATTAGGTTTTCTCCCTGAAATGAAATATGGCAATTCTTCATATTTTTCTACCTTTGTATTTATCTACTTGTAATTACTGTTAAAAAATCAAGACATGAACCCCTAAGAGTTTAGCTCTTTCTAACAGCTAGAGCACTTAGTTCCAATAAAAGAGACGCAGAATAAAGTGCCGTGTATAAATCAGGCAGAACAATGATTACTCATAGAGATTTAAGAGGCTATTGACAGACATTTCCCTGAAGTGCCATTCTTCTCTGACTCCTTGCTAAATCAGCTATTTGGATTCCAAATTCCATTGCATTTCTGACATTATTTTAAAAATTTAACTGATTTCTTTGAAGGGATGCCCTTTCCCTAAGTCAGAATCATGCAGGATGCAAGCTCTTGAGAGGTATGTATGAATGAGCATGCTCAGACACAATGTCTCTCACTGACAGTTCAATTACTGACTTCCTAAACTCTTAAGGAAATAGGTCTGGGATGCAGCTATTTACTGCTCACTTAAGAAAGATTAAGATTCTAATATGAACATGCAGGGAGAACATTCTACATTGTATAAATGAGAATGTGGTATCATAAACAGGATGGTCTGCAAATAGATGAGAGTGGAAAACTATTAGAATGAAATTTTTATTTGAGTATCTGTGGTTGAAAGTCAGCAAAAGAGTGGACTAGTTAATGAAAGTGCATCCATGTGTGATTTTTTCATAAACTGGGACAAAATCCAGATCTGCATAGGAGTAAAAAAATTTTTTTTAGATATATCATACCAAATATTAGAGAAAAACAAAACTGATGAAGAGGAGTTGCTCTGCTTAAGCTCTTAGAATGAACAAAAATTTACTTTCAGTATTTCTTTAACTGAATATATTTATATAAATGTTACATAAGAATCTGCTGTTACGAACATGCTATGACAAGTAGAAAGTCAAATGGGTTTCTTCTCAACAACTGATATATAGCAAACATTGATGTATGGCATAAAACATAATTGATTTTATATTTATGTGTTATATATTTATTATATATTATTTTCAATTTCTTTACATTGTACATCAAAAGTGAAGCGGTTATATATAGGAATGTTCTTTCCATATTCTTTTCTGTGGCATTTTATTTGATTTTATTTCACTCAGTGACAGAAATAGTTTTGCTCAAGATTCCACTAATGGCTGCATTCCACGTAGTTTGCAGCATCATCTAAAAGAGTCTATAGAGGATGTACTGCAGCCTTGTATTTTCTGTGATATTTCATATTTGAGGGTTAGATAAGTCTCACAAGTAAGAGATAAGCAGGCACACAAAAGTTAATTGGTTTTTTTTATGTCACTGTGGTGTAAACCCTTGACCTCAGAAGAAGAAATAAGTATTTCTCGGTTACACATTTTTAACAGAATGACTTGGTGAGAGAAAAAGAAATAAAAAAAAAAAAAAAAAGAGAGGCATAAAATTCTGTCATAAATACATCCCAAAGGACTTTGAACTAATAGAGAGCTAGAGAAGGAGAATAGTCTGACTTTTGACCCCCCAAGATGAAATTGGTTCTTTACTACAGTTTTAGTTTCTTCCAACAGTGGGAACTTGAAAAAAATAAGGTGCTTCATTATACACTGAATGTTACTCTCTTTCTACTATTTGTGACAGAAGAGTTTGACAGATGTTTTCAGGTTCTTCAGTTTTGCTTTTACATTACAAATTAGATGGTGTGGTAAAGCATATTTTAAGAGTTGCAGGGCACTGGATTGCCGTAGTATTTTTTAGTTTATTCTGCAGGAGATTCTGCAGTCCAGTTCTGACACTGCAATAATGCCCCTGTTGTCGCTTGCTGTTTCTATTTATCCAAGATTTGAAGCAAAAAATAAAGGGACAAGATTAAATCAGTGGAGGCCTGGGATACAGATTCTAATCCATGACTAAGCCCAAATTCCTTTATCATTTGCTATATTTATACACTGGCTCTCTAGTTTGTATTGTGTGGAATGAGCCAAATGGTTCCACAACACAGAAAAACACATTTTGAATGTGTTCACATTTGAATTCTACTTGCTTAGGCAACATAGAAACCACTTGCCTAACACTCTAGTGTTTGTAAATCAAGCACATACTGAAGTGCAAGCATCAAAAAAAGATTTGGCATAGCCCAAAGTTCAAAAAGCAGTGGTCCAGTTCAGACATAGTTTGGTTTGCTTGGAGTAAAGGAATAGCTCAAAGATGACACTGTTCTTTGAAGGCTGTTTGTATCTTTATGCACAGCAGTCCCTGGTGTGCATAAAGACAAGAAGAAAAGGGAATTGTAAAGTTTTTGTGGAAGATGCAAGAGCATATCAGGTTTCTAAAATATATGTAGCTGAGTGGCAATTTGTTCTAAGGATTTTTCCCAGATAATTTTGCCCTTCCTTCCTTCTTTCATTCCTTCATTCCTTCCTTCTTTCATTCCTTCATTCCTTCCTTCTTTCCTCCCTCCTTCTCTCCCTCGCTCCCTTTCTCTTTTTCTCTCTTTCTCTCTCTCTCTTTCTCCCTTTCCTCCTTTCTTCCTTTCTTTTCCTTCCTTCCTTCTTTACTCCCTCTCTCTCTCCCTTTCTCTTTTTCTTTTTTTTCTCTCTCTCTTTCTCCCTTTCCTCCTTTCTTTTTATTCCAGAACTCAGATTTTTGATAACACTTCTTCTTTGTCATCTAATTTAACTTCACTAATTTCTTCCATCTTCTATTAAATAAAAAAACAATATAAAGAAATAAGTGAATCAGTGAACAGGAAATTCAGAAACTCATCTCCATAGGAAACATGTTGAATTTAAATAACATAGAGCAGTAACATTTCAGTCAAATGCTTTCATCAGCATGTAAACAATTTAGAACAAATTCTACTGTAGCATTGCTCAGAGAACCACTAGGAAGTTAACCTGTTTTTTAACAAAGCTCTTGTGGTAATTTTTTTATGTCCTTCCATACATAACTCATTCCTTTTATTTTTTTATATGGATGATAGAAAAGGAAAACAAATCTCTGAAAGGTACAAAGGAATGTGTGATGAACTTTGAAAGCTCTGTCTTTTGAAATCGTGTTAAAAATCTTGATTAGATATTGTCTGTTGTATTATCTGGCGGTCATCTTCACATCCTAAAATTTCTGCTTTTTAAAGAGATTATGTTGGAAAATTGCTTTGTTAGCTTTTTCAATTATCACTACTGCTAATCACTCTGAACAATCAATCAAACACACTAATAATCAATCTGAAACATGTTCATAATATTGGTACTTTCTTTGTGTTTGTTCTTTTTTTTTAATTCTTTACCTGGAAGATTTGTCTGAATAATATTTTAACAATTATCAGTCCTAATGAGGGGCTATTTTGTTCTCTTCCCAAACAAATTTTTACCCTCCTCTATTTACAGTTTTCACTTTTTTATGTATTATTGAAGAGAAGAGTAATTTTAGAAAAGGAAAATGATTGTCTCATCATTAAAACCTTTGTGGAGAAGTCTCAGTTTTAAAAAGCACTTTTATTTAAAGTAACACACTGTTTTTCAGTTTACCAGGTGCCAGTCTGTTCTTGTTTTTTCTAGAACTGCAGATTTATAACTTATCATAATAGTGAACAATTATAGCAATAATAAATTTTTATCAAATTAACTTATGGCATATGAGTCTAGTCCTATTGTCAACTTAATGCAGATATTTCATAATTTGCTATTTCTTTGATGTATTTTTTCCAATATATTTTATTCTAATACTTATGACAATTGTTCTGTGATCACTAGTTTCCTTTTGTTTCAACATACTATTCTGTATTTATTCCTTACTTCATTTGTGAGAATCTGCTGAAGAACTCCAATATAGGCCACGCTAGCTATTTTTGATTCTCCTTTTAGACAGTAATTGAATTTTTACTATTGTGCAACCAAAATTGGAGTACAATGAATTCAAAAGAAACCCACTGGAAGACTATCTGCATAGGCAGCTTAAATTCTGTACTATATTGACTGAGAAAAGACTCTTGCAAAGAATAACAGCTCTGAGTGAAACTCAGAGATACTAATTTCCTGATGCAATTATTTCAAGATGGCAATATGCCTCTGAGTGGTTTGTAACAGTTGAGTGTAAAAAAGATTTCCTATGTATTTTTAGTTATTTGTTTTCTATTTACCAAAGGCTTAAGAAATTCTTTTGTTAACATTGAAAACAGCAAAGCGTTTAAACAATTTAATAATCCAAACTATTATATGGTTGATAATGGCATAGAAAAATATAGAATACAGATATATTTGTAGAATTTTAATGACAGTTGAGTGGCTAAGGAAGTACTTCCTCCTTCTCTCTTTCCCCCTGCTCCATCCTTCCAGGATTTTACAGATTAATTACTTTCTTTAAAACTTTAATAATCACACACATTATCAAACAGATGCATGCAATGGTGGGCAGAGACAAGGAGGGGTTCACCAGAGCCATGTGTTATATGCAAGTTCTCAAGTCCAAGGATAAACAAACCAACACTGCAAACTTAACTCCTGATTTGCAGATTTGAAAATTAATTACTTCTTGGCTAGATCTCCCGTGAGAGAGTACCTAGCAAAAGACAAATGAAGGAGGAAAAATAATTATAAAGCAAAAACTCTGCAACTTAGACACTTGCACTCTGGGAAACCTGAGTTGGTTGTTCTAATTGAATTAGGATGGAAAAAGTCTTAGTATATGTACTGAGGAAGTCTCCCATGAAGTTTGTTCTGTAAAAAGAAAAGTGCTGATGTTGAAGACCAGTATAGTATACTATTATGCAGTGGTTTTGTATACTGCTAGTTTGAGATCCCCAAATTCTCTTTTGGCAGTGTCAGAAGTAATTTTTGATCTTATATTTATTTATTAGGACAGAGACAGGCATTGTGGGGAAACCTTTGAAGGAGAGACATTCAGATGTATTACATGACCACTTTTTTAACCTCAGGTGCCCAGAGAATGCAATGACTAGAGTCATCTGCTCATACAAATTTCAACATACATACACATATGCTAGTCATGCCATGTTTACAGTCTATAAAATGACTTTTGAACAAGACCAAAGAAGAAAAAGGATGTGGAAATAAGAATGTGTGTCTATTTAAAGTTCATTTGAAAATCAAGAATTAAATACTTTAGTATAAGCAATAAAGGGCTCATAACATGCAATACAATTAATAACTTCTCTCTTTCTTGTATATCATTATGTTCCAGTACTAGGAACACTGTAGGATAAATGGCAATTAATGGGAAGTTAGGTGTCTTACCTATGCTGTATACACTAGTATATTTGAAATAGCAAATGATTCCAATGAAAAGCTGTTGTAAAAGGTAATGAGTTTGTTACTCACATTTGCTTGTACCAATTTCACAGAATTACCAGTCAGTGGACCAGTTATTTCCCAGGAGACTTGTTTTCTCTAGTACTTACAGTCTCTGAACACAGAAACTTGGCACAGATGGATGTCACAGTGAGACCTCACATAAAGTTGACAGGGGAGGGTGTGACTTCATGTATAAACTGCCTACGTAAAGATATGCATTGCTTAAAGTACTGTGTTCAGTATACAATTGAAAAACAGAATGTCCTAGATCTTTTACCTCTTTTCAGCAACCTTTAGTTAGATCTTTCTGATGCTCTAGTCTTTTCACCATAGTTTCTTGTACCTCTGGTTCCTCTCATAACCCTTTCCTTCCAAGGCTTAAAACAAATTCTACATGTTTCCACCTCAAAATCTCATGTTGTTTAGGGCTGCAAAAAGACTAGTGGCACATTTCTCCAATAATTCATACTCTGCATGATAATATTGTGAAAAGGTAACAAACAAAACAGGACTTGGATAATTTATTGCAGCCGTAAGATTTTCTCCCTGACTATGGTGAAAATGTCTATAGCATAAGTTCTTTCTATTCACTTCATTAGTTTAGAGACAGACAGACATTTTGCTTGGTGTGGAAAAATGCCAAATGGTTAGGTGATCCTTAATAATAAGTCTTTTTGTAATCTTTTTCTTCATCACCTTTTTGTTCATGTCTGCTTTCCACAAACTAGTACATGGGTAGAGTCAGTGGCTCACCTAAGGACAGATTCCATCTAACTTAGAACATTCAGCCTCCCTCTTTTTAGGCCTGCTCAAACGTATCTTCAACAGATAGTTCCAATTTAATGGTTCGTGTTATATATAGCCACTCAATACCTTTTTGATGTGTAACATAAAATACTTTTCTGTGTACCTTCTGCTATCAGTGTTGTATAATCCCATAAAATACTTGCCTGGATTTGCATCAGTTAATTTTTCTCCTGTTTTAAAGTAACATCTGGGTTTTACTTTCTTGCTGGGCCAGTACAGCCAAAAATGTAGTAGACACATTTAATCTCTGAGGATATCGGGTTGTTTACCATTGTTACGATGTGATTACTGTGGTAATAACCATCCCACCAGGCACTCAGACTTTTAATAGCAGTGGAAATGAGGACTAGGTAGTGGTATTGATTTGGCAGGATGCTTTCAACAAGATTAACAACTCTGGAATTTATTTCACTGTAACTCTTTTTTTTAACTTGATGTTCTTTTTATATGTTTGTTTTGGAGATTTTCTATCTGAATTTGTTTGTTGGGTCACTGTTCAGACAGAAAGAGTGACTATTTTGGACTTGACTGCTGGTATGAGAGGGCCTTTTTCTACCAACATAAAAAATTTTCAGAATTCTTTCAGATTTTCAGATTAGAATGCACTGAATACATTTAAAAAAATAACAATAGGTGTTCTTTAGCAATACTAGGAAGAGACATGTTACACATAAGTCTGCTGAAATACAAAACATTTTCCCTGCACATCAGTCTACAGGATTCATTCAACATGATAAATAAATCCCTTCCGCCATGACTACAAAGTATCAGATATAACTAAACTTAAGCTGATGGGGTGTTTTTATTCTACACCCTGTTATTTCAGCTGATCCAAGATAGGGGTAAGACAGAAGTTAAAAATGAGTAAATTATTTTCCAGATGTGTTCACATTTTGCAAATTTCATCTATCAAAATTGAATGGAAGAGCCACAACTACGTGTGACTTCTCCCCGGAGTATATGAAATGAAAAAAAGAAGAATCTTTTCAGTAATGTTCATAAAATACCGCTTTAGGGGGTTTTGTTCTACTTTTGTTGCTATTTTCTTGCTTAATTCAGTCTACAATGGATATTTTTTAAAATGTATATTATTTTAAACTGACTGAGTTAATGAAAATATTTAAAATGAAATCAAAGTTTAACACTTTGTAATGTCTTTGTTATTCTTGTAAAGATTTTTAAATACTGCAAGAATAGACTAATACATGTCAGACATGAACCTAATCACAGCTAGTCCTGACTAAAATATTCCATGTTTCACAGAATACTTCAGAGGCAAAAAAAATAATCATAAAAAAGAAAAATCTACTTGAGCTGGAGATAAAATATAAAAGGAGCATATAATATAGTGAATGGAACACCTTAAATGCCATTGGCACAATGCATTCAAATATTTCATATGTAGTCTAAAATCTGTCTTCAAACAGCATGGCTCTTCCATGTCTAATAAAAGTGAAATACATTTCAATGAAGAAATTATCTTTGAATGGATAGAAATGCCCTCCAGATCTAAAACCCTAGAATGAGCTCTCAGAAATTCCAAGGAGTAGAGGAAACTGGAAAAGTCAGCATTGATCTCATTCTAAACTCTTCATGATTCAAGTCAAGGGAAGAATTGCAGCACAGAATCTGCTTCAGTGCCTTAACTGATTTGAGTGTGCCTATCTCCTTAGCTATTGTCTTTTTCTCTCTTGTAACTCTGATTTAAGCTTTCTCTGAAAGGAGAAAAAGCTAGTGCAGTAATAGGGAAGTGGGGAAGAGAGACCTGGGAGTTGTTCCTCAGTGAGTACAGATAAAAGTTGGTATTACAAGAAAAGCAAACATAGTGGAAATTACTATTTAATCATCCATCCTTACTAACCTAAAGCAGCTGACTTCTCTGAATTGAGACTTTAAACCTAACCTAAGAACATGAGATTTGACAATAACATTTGCAAAAACATTATTTTTTTATTACATATCACAGAATCACAGAATGACCCGGGTTGGAAGGGACCTCAAGGATCATGTAGTTCCAACCCCCCCGCCTAGCAGGGCCACCAAACAAACACATTTACTAGATCAGGTTGCCCAGGGCCCCGTCCAACCTGGCCTTGAACACCTCCAACGACGGGGTATCCACAACCTCCCTCGGCAGCCTGTTCCAGAACCTAACCACTCTCCCAGTAAAGAACTTCCCCCTAACATCCAACCTAAATCTTCCCTCCTTCAACTTGGATCCATTTCCCCTAGTCCTGCTATTGTCAGCCCTTTCAAAGAGTTTACTCCCTTCCTGGGTGTAGGTTCCCTTCAGGTATTGAAAGGCTGCAATGAGGTCACCCCGCAGCCTTCTCCTCTCCAGGCTGAACAAGCCTAACTCCCTCAGCCTGTCCTCATAGGGGAGGTGCTCCAGCCCCCTGATCATCTTCGTGGCCCTCCTCTGGACCCTTTCCAAAATCTCTATGTCTTTTTTGTACTGAGGGCTCCACACCTGGACACAGTACTCCAGATGGGGCCTCACAAGAGCCGAGTAGAGTGGGACAATCACCTCCCTATCCCTGCTGACCACCCCTCGCCTGATGGAGCCCAGGATCCCATTTGCTTTCCGAGCTGCGAGAGCGCACTGCTGGCTCATGTTAAGTCTCTCGTCCATCAGGACTCCCAGGTCCTTCTCTGCCAAGCTGCTCTCATGGACCACTCCTCCCAGCCTGAACAGGTGCCCAGGGTTCTTCCGGCCCAAGTGCATAACCTTGCACTTTGCACTTTGCTGCCTCATTAGGTTCACCTGAGCCCAGCTTTCGAGCCTGTTGAGGTCCCTCTGAATGGCATCCCTTCCTTCCACCTTCCTTCCACATATATCCCTTGTTATTTTGTGTTGAGATTAATTTGAGCTGCAGTAATGGCAATCTACATACTACTTCTGAAATGTTTACAATTTTTTAAAAAATTATATGTATATGTGCATATATTTCAAAATTATGTGATCTAAACCCATGCTTACTCTCCTAAGGAATGCATTAGTGATAATTCCAAGCAACCATCTAGCATCTGGAAACAAAGATGACAATGCAGAGCAAAAAATCTCTCACTTCCCATATACTTTAATGTACTTAGTTGACTCTGCATAGTCTTACAGAGGTTAAAACACATTATAGAAATATATGGACTTCACACGTTTTTATAATTATCAATTACAACAGTCTGAATTCAACTGCAAAATCACAAAAGTGCTGGCTATTGCTATAATAGGAAGAGGATTAACCTCTGTGTTCCCTATTTATAATGTTGGGTTTTTTAAGCAACTGTTCCTACTGGCTGCTAGCACAGATGTTGTAGTGGGATGGATGCAACCCTGTCTGGACCATTTGCCAAGTACTGCAGTTGGTACGAAGCTACTCTATTCCAGATACAGCATGCCAATTTTCTGTGGCTGAAAATTTACCTCCAACTTATAAAAGGGTAAGAAACCATTATAATGAAGTTGTCAAAAGCTGCATAACAAATCTACTGTGTTGCAAAATGTTCTGTCTGTTAATTTAATATTTCCAATACTCAAATTTCCCAAAGGAATAAAATAGAATTACTCTAGGCAAAGACAGTATTAATTAAATAAGAAATCATGAAAAACCAGATACAGGTATTATCTAACATTGTTTAAATTAGAATAGAATAAAATAACATTAAGCATTTTGTAGTGAAGTTTATATTCACTTGTGATGTTTTGATTTTAGTGTATGGATGCACATATCAAGATCCCAGTTTCTCTTGCAGAAACTTTTCAGAACTTCTGAGGGCTAATAGGAAAACATTTTTGAAAAATTTCTAACTTTCCTTCAGCTTCCTGGAAGCTATGGAGCCCTGTGCTTAGAGCAGCTCCATCATGTGAAGCTCACTACTGCTGGTATAGGACAGGTGGCTCTGAGAAAACTGATGCTCTAAATGTTGAGTTGCCACAGGGAAGAGTTAGTTTAGAGACCAGCCTTCCACGCATCAAAAAGTTTCCCCCAAACCCTGAGTAAATAAAAAAATCGATGTTAGAAGAAAATTAGTATAATAGGAAAAATTAGGAAAGAAATCTGTAATTTTCTTCATTGATTTATCGTCTTGGGCCCTATGTGAAAAAAGCAAAACAAAACAAAACAAAAGATTTTACTTCAATCATTATTTTAAAAGTTCAGCTCCTCTTCAGTCTGGATTAGCCAGCCTGTTTGTTAAGTTTCCAACATGTTAGCGTATTTTCACTGTTACTTTGATGGCTTGAAGGGTGTAAACATCTTCAGTAGTCTTTCCAGTAACTGTAGAGAAGATTTACATCACCTTGAGGCAAAATGACAGGTCTCTCTGGAAGAGCTCACTCCTGAAAGCTCTTCATCTAAAGGTTGATAACTGGAGGCACTAGTAGTCAGCATCCATATTTTGTGAAAAATTTCATGACGCTTCTGTTTAAAAAGGCTAAAAAAGTCTTAGTTAGGATTTCTATAATAATAATGTATGTGTTTTCTAAAATATAGATGCCAAAACTGTGTCCCTAGGCATTCCAACTGCAGGTGCCATTTCCATTGGTGAGGTTGAGCTCTGGCCATAGGCAGTGACAATGGTCTGGTTTTCTTTTTTTATGTGCAGAAAATGTGCACAAAACTCTTTTTGAGTTATTTCTTATTTTCCTTTTTAACAATAATTGTGTTTACTGTAACCATTTTATGTAACAGATTAGCTCATATATTCTTTAATCTACATCAACACTTCCACAATTTAATTTATTTATATCAAATTAAATTTCATACCAAAATTTCCCTGCTTCAGCTTATGAAGAAAAATAAAATGTCTTAACAATCTCAATAGTGGCTTTCTAAAATGCAGGAAAACTAGCAGCACAGTTGGAGGAAATCAATTGGTTGGAGTAGATGCCCAGTTAAGCTTGAAATCCTTCCTCAAAGACAGCTGCATGAACAGCCTGTCTCAACACTGGAAGCCCAAGTAACTGTTGAATGAAATGGAAATCCTTTCCCTGCTGAAAGCAATGATCATACTAGACAAGTGTTTTGAAAATAAGACTGGTTTTATAAAAAAAACCTTGGTTGTTGTTATCTGCTTTGGTTAAAACTCACACATGAGGTTTCTGAAAGTGAATGAAAGAGAAGTAGTTTAGAAAGCCACACATTATCGTTGTTTAACATTCTTTTACAATCAGAGAATGGAAATTCAGTTTCCAGATGACTCCATGTCCCAAGCACTTTGGAATCAGAAAGCAGCACTTTGAGATCTGGTGTTCTCTAGCCATGACAACAACTTTCCTTTTGACAATAGTTTCCGGTTGAGTAAGTATAAATCTTACCTGTTTTTCTGGCTTCAGTAAATGTCTGTCTTGCTATTTTTATCCTGGAATGGGAATTTCCACCAAAAAATTGGAGCTTCTTGCTAATATTTCTGTTTTTTACCAATAATTATATCTTTAAACTATGACTAAGCAAATGTAGTTAGAAAGCATAATTAAATTTTTTCACCATATTCTTTCACGTCATTATTTGTTATAGTATCTTATTATCTGTGTCTCACTGGTATGTGGACTGTATTAATCTGTGGTTAAACACTGTGTTTAAACACAAAATTATTGCCTTATGTAATTTTATTTTTGACTTTTCAAATTTGTATATGACATTTCAAATATATGTGTAAATTTGTGGTAACACATGCCATTAACATTTCACCTGAAGCAGCTGAATAATGTATTTTATTTCAATTGCTTGCAACACACAGAACTCAATAGCATGTTTTCAGCTGATTTTTTCTTGTACTTTCTTGACTTCAACACAATACAGTTTTCACTGAATTCTGTTCAAGTATTCACCAAATCAGAGTAATATTGTAATTTTAGAGTTGGAAAACCAAGTCTTATGAAAACTAATTCATGTTATTTATGAGACTGTTCCCAAAGGGAGAAACATACAAAATTTCTTGTAGTAAACTAAATACGTATCTCACAGTTGATTTTCTAAGAAATTCAGACCAGCAGTAACAAATAATTTTGAGTTTACTTTCTGGAACCTATACCCTTCAAAGACAAAATCTGGGTTTGAAAATTGTCATTTTCAAAAGAATTTGAGCTATACTTGTTCCTGGGGAAATAATAATTACTAACACTTATTTTGGTAAATTAAAAGGGATGTAGGATTTATTTATATATGACAGGTCAGATATCAAGTATTGCATTGTATTAAGACATTAGAATACTAAGAGCTTATTCTAGTCTAATTAATTAGCTGCATCTCAGAACTCAGCTGGAGGTTTCAAGGCCAGGTTGGATGGGGCTTTGATCCACTTGGTCTAGTGGCAGGGTCCCATGGCAGGGGAATTAGAAAAAGATTATATTTAATGTCCCTTCCAAGCCAAAAAATTCCATAATTCTACTGTTATGTAACTTAATTGGACCTCAGTTTTGGACAGCACTTCCATAAAACTGTATAAAAGGCAATTACAAAGAGCTTTATCTTAGTTAGCAAAGCACTTTTCCTTACATTTTACACTTACAGAATTATGAGAGCGTAAATGGTCCTAAATGTTTTTTACTAAAATCTTAAGTAAGACATTCTGATTCACTTGGAAGGAAACACTGAACTTTTCACGTCTGGGCACATTTCAAAAGACAATATTTTGGTTCTTCAAGCTTTATTCGCAATACAAGAAAAATACAAAATTATTATGGTTTTTTTCCAGATCTGCTAGAATGCATTTTTGTGGTTTCAAAGACAATTTTCCAGTGGTATTTCTACTCAGATTTCCACAAAAATATTTTGGTTTCATTTCTTACTTAATAAAAGGCAGTTGCAATGGCAAACTACTCCTACTTGAAGAATAATCTGTGGGGAAACAGTATGTAGGGAATGTTGAGCAAAACTACATTTTTTCATATTATGTATGAATTTACATTATTAAAGGCTATGTTACTACCTTATTGTGGAATAAATCTTATTGAGTTCAAAATAAAATTATATATAGGATTAGTTTTTTTAACCCAAATGACTGCCTTCTGCAGAGAAATTCTAGACTTTATGCAGAATAAGGAAGATTTAGGGGTCTATTTTCTGGATGTTGTATCTTGCGTGTTCTTTGAAATCTGTCTCCTAATCAACTGGAATCTGGGAACAGGAGGAATAAAAGTGCATGAGTATCTTACTAACTTACTTTTAGATAATACAAAATAATTTTGTCCCATAGGAAGATTCTTATTTCTTTTTAGTAGTATACCAAATGCATGTAGTGCAAGTCTTATGACTATTCTAGGTATGGTTCATAGATGTTACAAATGACCACAGGTATAGTGCCAGGTTGAAATGCAGACTAATCAACATCAGGAAAGAATCTTCTTATTCCTGATGGGTTTTTCCTCATAGCTTATTTTTCTATTCTTTATTGACATTTTGTTTCCAGTATGTTCTGCCAAAATATTCTCAAGGTTTTGTTACAAGATGATTTTACCAGCTCTTAAAAATATTTTGCATGTTTTGTCATCCACTGAAATCCAATAACAGCAATATAGAAATAGTTGTTTTTAAACTCTTTACAAAAATGCATGCAAGTATGAAAAAAGAATTGAAGATCTTTACTTTGTTCAGTGATCAACAGGTTCATCATTAGGCCAGGCTTCAATTAAACTATTTTGTCTTTTCTTTTAAAAAGAAAAAAGAAAAACGATAATTGTGCAAAATAAAATATATTTTCCAGTGGGAAAAGAACATTCTATAAGAAAACTCACATCACACCTTTATCTCAGGTTGTGATTCTAATATGGAATCCTCATTTCTTGTTTCTTGGTTTTGAGGTTTTTTTAAGGACCTTTAATCATTTAATATTCAGTCCAACTTATGTTGCAAGATTTACATGTACTACAGATTACAATAAATGCGCTTAGATTGTGTTGAAATATTTCTACCACAGAATCACAGAATTATAGGAGTTGGAAGGACCTCTGGAGACCATCCAGTCCAACACCTCAGTTCTGGCAGATTCACAACAACAAATAGTACTAATCTTCTTTACTCTAATTTCTGTACACTCTCTTCAAAAGAACTGGCCAACACACCATGCTGAAGTTGGCTCTGATTTTCAATATTTCTATCTGCTCCTTTCTAATTATATTTAGAGGTTGTAAGAAGAAAAAGATCCAAAGGATGAGAAGTCTATGAATATTACACAGATGTGAGGCTCACAAGAAATATTAGATCAATGCTGACAGACGGTGATTTGCTATTATAGTGATTCATTGTAACTTTCTCAAATATGCTTGACACTTCATGAATCTTAATCAATTATATTTTTCACTTCATCTGGATTTCATTTTGACTTTCTAATGGTAACTGGGGCTTTCTGGCAGGCACAAATAATTGAGTAAGGTTTAATTAGAATGCTCCAAGTAGGAATGGTTTTTAATGACAGATCAGGAACAGTGTTTATAATTCTAAAAGTCTAATTCTAAAGGTCTCATAGAGGTTTTGTGAATATGAGGGAAAGAGGAGGGGAAGAAAAATTGAATATCCACACATTTTATATATTTTTACTATACATGGACATGGGAATGAACTTGAAACTCTGAAAATGTATTTCTGCAAACTTACATATGTGTCCAAAGAAGTAACTTACAAACTTATTTTGTCTGTAACTTCCACTCAAGTGAAATGAGAAAGGGAAAATAAGCAAAGATTCATATTGTACATAGCAGGCTCCCTAGAGAACCTCCACCTCATAACTGAAACATAGTTCGTAGGGCCCATCTGGCAGACACCAGGGCCAGCAGGTTCTTTTGAACTGTGCTTAGTATGCTAGTAAAGAGTATTGTTTTTCAGTGTTTGTTATTCTTTTTTTCCCCTTTCACTATTTTATGTATTCTGGTATTTTTTATCTTACCACTACCTGGGAATAGAATAGGAAGAAAATTTATTTTTTCATTTTAGAAGTACACATGGTCAAGAAGCTGGATTCCATTGTAGCTATGTATCAAGGGTTTACAAAAGTTATTGTGATTCTAAGTAATCAGCAGTACTCCAGTGTCTACAGCTTGCTGAAACTATTCTGAAACTGATAAAGATGGAAGGTTCTTTGGAGTTTTCCAACTGTGAATTGATTTATACCTTGCTAAAACCAGAGATGACTAAAATAAATCATGTCAAATCAATGTGCATTTTCTACACAGGTACTACTGAGAAAGAATTAAATTAAAAGGAAAAAAATGGAGCTAGTAAATTATTTTTAAAATCCTAATGAGTGTGATCATTTTTTCTATGCTGGGTAGAGGAAAAGCTTTAAATGTAATTTCTACATTTATAGACAAGAAAAAGTATTGGAAATTAGATTAACATCTCAAGTTAAATTTAGACATTGCTCTACTTCAACATGAAAGAACTCATCTCTCAAAGAACAAAGCCTAGACTGAAGGTCTCATTTACCTCGATTCCAGATTTTCAGTAATTAAACCCTCCTTGAATGCTTTCTTACTCCAGACTCTTTTGGAGAACAAAGTTCACTTTTTTACATAAAGATTTCTGAAGGAAAAAATATTCTGAATATTCCATTATATAGATCTTTTGCCTAATGCATTGCTTGATGTTAACTCTACACACGCAAAAGACTGAGGTGACCGTGTTTTCACAATA
This sequence comes from Turnix velox, assembly GCA_013400935.1. Taxonomy (NCBI): domain Eukaryota; kingdom Metazoa; phylum Chordata; class Aves; order Charadriiformes; family Turnicidae; genus Turnix; species Turnix velox. Next base: position 62,446 of record VZTY01008257.1, on the reverse strand, counting down.
AGGACATTTGATATTTTGGTTAATTTCAAAAAATTTGCAGATGGCTGGAAAATTTCAGGTATTTGGACTCCTGAATCATGCAATCAGGGTTGTCCCAGTAATAATCACTGTGTCCAGACATACAGAAATGAGTGCACACAAGCATTGTAGAAGCAGTTGATTATGTGGCTTCTGATTCAAAACTCCAATAAAACCAGGAAGAATAAAAAGCATGTAGGAGGGATAATTTGGGCTTTTATTTTTTCAAGCTGTATGGTAACTTTCCACAGGTCAGCACAGCAAGACAGTGATACTTGAATTTTGAAGGCTGCTCTTGAGTTTTTTTACTGAGGAGATATCAATATGTAGTCGAGTTGATTGATCAAAAACAATTTCCATCACTTAGGAGGTATTTGGGCAGAATATCCTGGCTTCAAAGGGATAACCACATTCTTGGGATTAATATAGGGGCTTTGATCTAATTATTTTCCTCTTGTAATATTTCAATATTTCAGGATAAGAAAGTGTTTTCTTGATCAGGTGTCAAATTAAACTCTCAAATTAATTGATTTTCAGTGCTCTGCTTTTGTTCTAAATGTAGAAGATGACGTGCTCTGACTGATTTATACCTGGCAGTAACTAGAATGGGATGAAGCCATAACCTAGTTTGCTATTAAGGAAAAAACAACTTTGCATTGTGCATTTTCCTTCAATATACATATGCATGTATTCAGTGCATATTCATGTTAGAGATTCTGAAACTTTTGGACAGGTGGTTTCTGCTAATCTGTAGCCTATGGTTCAAATGTCTATTTTGTGGTCAGAAGCACATTGCTCTGCCATGACTTGAAAAATTAAAAAGGAGCTTTAATTAATTGCACTAGTCTTGGCAACTGGAAGAACACAGAAGATTGAGAGCAGCTGATGCAAGATTCTGGTTACTATCAGTAAACAAGCATGACATTTATGCACCTAAGAATGCTCCCTATTAAGAGTCTTTGGAGTAGGAACTAAAATTGAGGTTTCTCTGTTCAAGTGAAAATTTTTTAACTATTCAATCAGAGAAGTATTATTTCACCTCTTCTTCCTTAAAATTGCCCCATGAAACTTGGAACAGAAGGGCTTGAGAAGCCCAGTCTTTACTGATTAGGATACTCTTCTGAGAGGGGACAAATACAATTCCATGTATTTTTAGACAAAGAACAGTGAGTGTTTACAACATTCTGGATGAGTGCTGAAAAGAGGCATATCATCACAGTATTTTGAAAGAAAGCAGGACTCTCTATTTCTTGCCAAAGAAATTCAAGATTCCAGATTCCAGATGAAGTCTGTGAATTCCTAGTGACGCATGACATCCTTAGATACATCATGAAGTGAGGCACTTCTGTTATCATGAAAATAAAGACTCAATTTAAAACAATTTCTTCTCCGCAGTGATTTAGCACAGCAGGCTATGGGTTGTAATATGTTTTGATTTCTGCAGTCGTTTCTAAGGCAAGTACAGTTACCATGGGTTCTAAAGGGAATAATAATTAAAAGTTAACTACAATAAAACAAACAAGAAACCAAAATAGCAACAAGAACAGCAGACCTCTCTGTAAGGGGAGAAAAATCTTATTGCTTTGTAATACGCAGGAAGTGAGGTGCTTACTTTATGAATCTGGATTTCACAACCACAAACAGAACTGTCAATATTTTACTTGTTGCAGTGACTTAGCTTTTGTTTATGATAACTTAAACTTACTTCATACACTAAATCAGAAGTCTCACATAGATTTGTGCTTCTGTGTGCTTATTATGTTTTAACTGTCTTTATCAGTCTTACAGAAACTTCAGATCTAGAAAGCTTTTTCAAATCTTGAGTAATCAGAACAGGGAAATACAGTAAGTCAAGATGCTTTAATGTGTACCTAAAATTAAGGCTCTAGATTGATGCTATACTACCTTATACTAGTGCAGTTAAATATCTCAGTTTTCAAATACTGAAATCTCAAAATTATTTTGGCTGTTGATGGAAGTACTGAGTCTAATTATATGTTTTCTTCTAGGCAAAAATAAAGCTCTGAAAATAATTGCACAATCTCTTTGTTGTAAACAGTACTACACTGCCTGTTGAGAAACATATGTTCAACACAGTGCTGAGTTCTATTAATGCAGCACCAATGTCAGAGATTTGGCTGCTTTCCAGATCCAACTGACAGCATTGCCTGGGCTCTGTATATTTAATATAACCCCTTCACACTCTGTGGAATTTGTGATTCAAAGTGACTTGAGAGGAGCTACCACAAATTTCAATATCCATCCTCACAATAACAAGTGAAAATCAGGTTATTATGCCAATCTAATAAGATAGCATTCATTATTTTTAAATGAGCTATCAGAAAAAGATATAAGATGTTGGAAATTCAGCTAACTTGCAAGTTCAGATTTGACAGTATCCACTGCCAGTTAAAACGTTCTCTATACTCCTGCTGCTAGGTATATTTTCCATTTCACAGGTATTATCTTTTTTATTTATTTTGCTTAATTGTATCTTGCTGGACTTGCATTAACAGTATTTCCTATTGTAAACATTTTTGGAACACAAAAACTAGATAAACATACAGATGTCAGATTTTCTTCTTCTTTATATGGATGTATTTTGTGGCATTTTTTTCTCCTGTACACTGCAGCTTCAGAGTCTGAGCTTCTCTTTCCCAAGTAAGCAGCTGATGCTTGCCACACAGATGTGTGTACTTTGCCACAAAGGCAAAACACACGTCTTCAGCTTCTTAGTGAGGGACTTCAGCTCATTTTATAGTTTAGAGATACTCACTAATAACAAAATACAGGATAAAGGAAAGTATAAACCTTTTGCATTCCTTTGGTGTAAATCATTTGGAACTGATCTCACTGTTTTGGTTACCTTGATGCACTAAAGATCTAATATAAATGGGATCCAGAGCCATTTTTGGTGTAAGTTTTTCTACTTGGAAGCAGATGACTCACTATCTCTAAAACAATGACCTAATGAAAACCCATGGCAAGATAATTCTTTAAGGGCAAATAAGAGAAAGATATTCTGTCCTCGTAGTGCTTACATCATAATAAATAAAGGATGCTAGAGATTACCCCTTTGGTTAAGGAAGAAATCTTTTCGGTTTTAAAAATATTATTTAAACACCTCTTATGAGAAATTCAGTCTATCAGTTACATACAATATGAGAGGCAGTTTCCCTGGGACAAATGGGATCTGAAGATGTTCTGCTTGGCTTTTTGCTGTGGTATGAATGTCTGACATGGGTTATGGCCTTTTTCTCACTTGAATTTATCCCAAACCCTTTGGCAGATATGAAAATAATAACCAAGCATACCCATTATAGAATTATAGAATCAGAATGGTTTGGGTTGGAAGGGACCTTAAAGATATCTAGTGCCATGGGCAGGGACACCTCTCACTAAACCAGATTGCTCAATGCCTCATCCACCCTGGCCTTAAACACTTCCAAGTACGGGGCATCCACAACTTCTCTGGACTATCTTGCCAATCAATATAGCTGCAGTGGTATATATCATCCCAGGCAAAGCCAGGGAGTATGGAACAATGGTTCATTGCCTATGGGTTAAGCAAAATCTTTTCCTCCTACAGCACACAGATGTCAAATAACGTTATTGGTCATGCATCTTACCTGATAAATGCCTGTGCTGTAAACCTAAGAGTTTGCTATTTGATCCTTAAAGGACATGATGGAAATTTTTCTACTCATATATTTCTTTCCTTAGAAGCTAGTAAACTGAACATAATTTATACCATAAAAAACTATTTACATCAGACTTGGTTCCTGGAAGTGCCACAATTCCTTTGTGTTCTGCCTTCCGGGATGCAGAAGCAGTGGATTGCTCTGAGTGAGAAAAGGAATTTGCTAGGACAGAGATGCCATCGCCACTCCTTGTGATGGAAGCAGTGGTAAACTCTACCTCTGGAGAGGGTTATAAGCAGATGCAGGACAGGCCATTTGAATCTTTGCACACAATTTCTCCCTTAATAGACACTTTCCATTCTGTGGAGAAAAGCCAGGTGGAAGAGATTCCTGTAGGTTTGTCAGCTCATGATGCCTCTCTGGTTAACTTGAACTCAGGCATCATGAGAAACACATGAAATTCAGAAATAATGGATTTCATGTTTTTTAAAATGCTGAATACATCTCTTTGGTGTAAGTACATTACACAGATTACACACTTTCTATTGACATTGCTCATTTTATTCTTTTCTATGTTGGAACCCATGAATTACTAAGTACCTAAGATGGGATGCAAATATAGACAGGCTGTACAAGCAGATTGCAAAACTGAATTTCCTGAATTTGCATTTAACTGACAATCTAAAGGAACATTTTTTTTTTCTTTTTGCTCTAGTGTAGATGTAGATTTCAAGAAAGCAAGCCTTAACACCTAGGAGACAAAGCATTGTTGAAGAACGTCTAATTCCATTAATTCTATTCAACACATTTATTCCAAAAGTTATCAGTGCTGATTGTTGTTTTTGCTCATTTTACCTTTAAGTAGAGCTTTGGGGAAAAAATAAAATATAATGAGAAATGTTAAGTAGCAAAGATATATTGTACTATGTGCACACACAAAAATATCATATGACAACCCAAAATGTATTCCTTGTGAATTTCGGAGTCAGCACACAGATGGATATCATATACACATAGACATAAAAACTAACCAGAAAGCACTGAGCAATTAGAAGGAAACGTATCTAGTTTTAAGCTATTCAACATTGGTTGAATATACAATCTCTGGCAAAAATGCTGCAAAACTTGAACTGGTCAAACTTTATGGTCAAAGTAGTAAACAGACGTGTTCTCATTTATTATGAGATAAAGAGAAAAAAAATACAAAAAACCACCAAAAATAAACAAGCAAACAAAATCAAAACAAACAGAGCAAAAAACCCAAAAAAACTCAAAAAAACCAAAACAAAACAAAAAAAAGAAAGGTGAGATTCTGATTGCATAGTTCTACTAGTATGTGTACCCAACTCTGGCAAAGGGCAGCAAGGAAACAATAAAGATTTGTTTTGTTTGTACTAAAAGCTTCACTGTTTGGATCTTGATGACATCAAAGTAGGGTATCTGACAGCTTCCCTTAGTTTGTCAAACCATAATAGCAGTTTACAGAAACAAAGCCTTGCCTACAAAGAAATTCAGAATCACAGAGGCTTGTAAAACAGAGATTAAAAAAACTACCAAAGGTGGGAGACTCTCCACAATATTTTAATGTAGTGTTTGATTTTCAAGCTCTATTACTAGAATTTCTTTAAAACCAAAATGCTTTAGCCTCTGAAGACATCCAAGCTCTGCCAAATCATGATTAAAGTGATCTCAGATAGACATGAAGGAAGCAGATTCAGTGTTCTTGGAAAGCTTTTGAGAAATATGAAAACAAAGAGAATAAGCATGCATTTAAGCACAATCAAAGGTCCTAACAATTACTACATCAAGAGATAATGTCCACTTTCTACTGTATTCTTTTTGCTGAGGCAATCTGATCAATTATTGGATATGCACAAATATAACAAAAACATTAGTAAAACACATATTAAGTATCTGGACATTTTTTTATTACATCAGTCTCTTGTTCCTACTCAACATGAAGTAGGTACCAAAAACTGTATTTTTAGTAAAAGATTTAAATTTTGTCAGAAGTTTAGTGTTTGGGTTTTGCCTAAGAAAGGAGATGAAAATACAAACTGGTGAAATCACTAGACATAAGAAATAGTGTCTTGGATATATGTTTATCAGCTTTGTAATTTTTAGATGATGTATACTAATTTGCCTTTCTCTCCATTCAACAGAACCTCCTGATAGTGGACTTCATGATTTCAGCAGGACAGAGGCCTGAGTAAAGGATGGAGCTTGATATTAATTTATATGGTAAAGAAAACTAACTGATCTCTTTATAATAGGATGAGTTTGCAAGGTAGGCAATTGGGAAAAAAAATCATTGAAAGAGGGATGTTGGTGGATTTTGCTTGCTTGTTTTCACAGGAAGCAATTTTCTTAATCAATCTGAATATTTAGCTTTGCAAATAAAGTCAAGATTGATTATTGCAAGAAATACAGGAGAGGATTTTGACTTTTTTCACACTTCTGAGTTAGCAGGAAGAAAACAGTTGAGTAAACTTCTGTTTGTGACATAAGTTCTATGTAATTACTTTCCTGCCATTTTAAAGAAGAAGAAAGAAGAAATAGGGCTTAAAGAAAGCGCATGTTAGAAAAATATAATAATGTATTAAATAATGTATTTATAGAATAATTAAAGCATTAAAAGGTAGGATTTGTTGTTATTAAAATTTATTTTTATACAAGTGACCTCTAAGTAATGATCTTGACTCAGGAACATTTCTTAGAAAATAAACAATAGGTGGAATAAATGACCTGTGGAAAAGCCTTGGGCCATCAACTCTCCTAGCTGGTCATTAATTCCCCAGAAGAGATACAAACCTTGATGATCAAGGCTTCAGTAATGTATTAATAGTGTGTCTGAATGCTGAAATGCATCTTCTTTCTGAGTAATTAACCTTTTGGGAATATTTTATTAATAGAGAAATGTAATATATGTTTGACAGGAAGATGCCACATCATTTCTTTTATTCACAGTAAACAAATCATGGAAAGCTCTTCATGTGTTTGTACATTTCACACTTCTGAGAGTTGTTGACTATTGAAAATGAAGGGCAAGGGCGTGATTAGAAAGAGTCATTACATACTGGTTCAATACTCTGGTGCTATTCTTCATGAACGTGTGTAGCACTCAGATAGAGCAGTCTATGAATTATCAGCAGGCAGGGCAGGCAAAATTGAGTTTTGCTGCTTCTGCCACAGGAATGCTTGAAGGGCAGAGGGGTAGAGTCAAGATGATAGATCTGGGAAAACATCCTTGGAGACTCAGTCTTACTTCTCCTGTAGCCACTTGAGAATACTGTCACAGATATTGACAATGAGTGTCATATGAGTAGTGAATGCTGCTACTGGTATGGTTGTCTAAGTACAGCAGATGCTCCTTACATGCCAGGGCTGCAGTTTCCTCAGTGGTGGCAGCAGGGGTATGGTTGGCTTTCCAAGACACTTAGGGAAACTGCAATATATAATTAACCAAAACTATCATAAACAATATCTTCTTCTCACCAGTGCTAGTAGTCATAATTTAAAATTCTTTAGAACATAAACTTGATACTGTGATTTCTGAGGCTAATTAGGGATTGCAGACATTCACTTTCAATTAGGGAGTTCACAACTGACATATTAGCTAGATGATGAAAATTTCATTTTACATTTGTCTTGTAACCAACTATGTTGTATTTCTCAATGAATGGACAAAAACATTTCATTTCTAGACAGCTATTATGTTACAGTAAAGGAATTGGTTTTTGTATGTCTATAGATATTCTCATACCTTTCAGATTAATTATTAGACCGCATTTTCAGAATCCACCTGCCCCTCAAAGTTTAAATATACATACTTAAACATAAACATGATGTAGTATTTTCATCTGAACTATTCCCCTTTTAACCACTACTAAATAAAAGCTCCCCTTTACCCATTTAAAAATAAATAAATAAATAAATGACAGTTGGAGACATACATTCTCAGCTATGAATTACTTTCTTTATATTCAGAAAAGGACTTCCAAGCAGTTCCCAATTTATTAGAGAAAATTCTTTTGCCATAAACAGCACTGATTGTAAATTTAATTTATGTTTACTACCTTCCCTTCATCTAGGAATGCAAAATTAAACATAAATTCTGAAAATATTGTTTTGTCAGATACGTATTTACTTCATGACAAGGGACAAAATATTCAACAAGGTTAATGGAAGAGAAGGAAGCAAACTAATTAAATGTTTAATTTTGCCTTGATCTGATTTATTTTGCAATTTTCTGCCTTACTTTGCTTGTTTACTAAATAATATATTAAATACATTCCTGTTCTTTGCACTCGTAGGAGCAAAAACTAGATAGAAAATTCATACTGTAAAACAAGTACACTAGAACATATGTTATCATCATAAACATCTACACCCTGCACAGGATGAAATAAATTACATTTATTCTTTCATTAGATGCTGTAATGTAGAAGGTTAAAACCTTAAAATGGAAAAAATGTGATCTCCAACTGGTTGGAAGCAACTTTTTTTGGGTCTGTTTTTGCCTCCTGAAATACAAGGGATTTTCTTGCCATGACTTTCCTGTAAGTTTGCATTTTCACTGTAGATAACCAAACACAATTATCTCTCATCCACTTTTTAAAAAACAATCAAATAAAAAATCATTCTGCTCCTAGCTTTATCTTTACAGCTACTGAAACTGGAGGTCCCTAAATTAGTATGTAATTTAATCTACGGAAAAAGAACAGTGAGAAAAAGTTGAAAAATAACTCATTAAACTAATACAGTTATATCTCCACTGCATTTCATTGTTGTGAGGTTACCATCTCTATAAAACTCTCTCTGAAGTTGTTTATAATTGCCCAACTTGAACAGCAGCATTGAAAGGTGTTTATGGTATGTGTCTGCCTCAGGCTGAGTATTTTATGTGAATGCTAAGATAAAATAGTACATTTTCTTAAAATTACAAAAAATATATAAAAGAAACAACCAAACCAAGCCAAAAAGTTAATACTAAAAAAGTCTATTGCTAAACTCTAACAACTCAAGACTCTTCCAAGCAAAGGAATTGAATGGGTGCTATATGTCTGTTATCAAAAGTGTGTTACTTTTCATGGGAATTATAAGGTTGGACCATGGCTGCAGGGGGTGAGGGAGACAAAAGAACAACAGCAACTCTCTCAGAAAATGCATTTTTCACATATTGAGCTGAAATTGCAGAGCATTGGCTTCTGTGGGAAGCTTGCTGCAAGTTGCTATTACTGGGGAGAGTAGGGACGGTTGAAGTTTGTAATGCCAAATAAGATATCAAAACTATATGGACAGGGAGTTTCTGTCTTCTGCTTACCCTGCACTTCACCCTGCCAATGTCCTGGTGAGGAGGAGGAAGTAGAATGGAAATAAGTGAATAGCCTGGAGGGAAAGAGGAAAACACAAGGTCAAGAAACAAAAAGCAGATGTTATGATGTTGGAAAATAGGGCCCTTGAGGAATGGCAGACAAGAAGGTTAGGGAAGAGCTACGAAATTGTAATAAAAATTACTTTATCTCTTCATCATGCCGCAGCATTTTTCTGCTCTAGTGTCAGGGGAAGAAAGGGAGTAGGGAAGAAAATAAGAATAACCTTTCCCTGCTATTGGAAATCTTAAGATGTGTTCATTTTCAAAATGGAACATTTTAATTGTTAGCATCTTATAACGTTTTCCCTAAGATTGTTACTGCCACTGTTTTGCTCTTATGCACATTTTTGTTTGAATGCAGACCCCATCTGTTAAACCAGTAGCTCTGAGGTACCAAACTACAGAGAACTTTTCAAACACCTTTTACAAAACATACAAAATAGATTGGGAAATTTCTAAGTGAGTGACTAATTATGGTAATTTATATGTTCTTTTACTGGAAGTGATTACTATGGTCTCCTCGAGTTGCTGTATGGCCATATCCTATCGAGGATACTTCATATCCAAGCACAGATAAAGGCTGGATGGAAAGTGGCTTGAGTGCAGCTCTGAAGAGAAAGACTTGGGAGTGTCAGTAGATGACAATCTCAATATGAGCTGCCAGAGTGCACTTGCAGCCAAGAAGGCCAACCAAATCCTGGGTTGCATCAAGAGTAGTGTGACTAGCAGGCCAAGAGAGGTGATTTTGCNCCTTACGAAGACAGGCTGAAGGAGTTGGGGTTGTTCAGCTTGGTGTCTTCACCAAGCTCAGGGGGGACCTCAGAGTAGCTTCTCAATACCTGAAGGGAGCCTACAGAAAGGCAGCAGTAGGACTTTTTAATAGGATATGTGATGGAAGGACTAGAAATAATGGATGTAAATTGGAAGGGGGTAGATTCAGGCTAGATATAAGGAAGAAATTCTTTACAGTGAGGGTGGAACACACACTGGAACAGGTTGCCCAGAGAGATTGTGGATGCTCCCTCTGTGGAGGTGTTTAAGGCCAGGCTGGATGAGGCACTGAGCAGCCTGATCTAGTGGGAGGTGTCCCTGCCTATGGCAGGGGGGTTGAAACTTGATGATCTTTAAGGTCCCTTCCAACCCGAACTATTCTATGATTCTATGATATGTCAGTTTGGAACAATAGGGCACATTTGGTTCTAGAAGTAAAATGCAGGGTACACAAATGAAAATTTTACTTTAAGAAAGAAAAGATAGACATTAAAAAATTCCTAAATTTCATGCTCATATATAGACATATCCTTCAACATTCTGATTGGAATTCTGATTGGAAACAGTTGTGCACAGTAATAACTGCAAAATTGCTGCAAATTGCTTCAGTTTTGCCTGTGGTTGGTTTTACCATGAATGACAGAGAGAGACTATCTCTCAACAGTGCTCATCTTCAGACAGAAAGGAACTTGGCTTTGTGCCCTAATTGACACACAGTACGAGCCCTCTGGAAATCCATTCAATAGCAGACAGGATTTGTTTTATTTGTGTGTAAAATTAGTAAGCTTCATGTCCATTATACATCTACAGTATAGTTAGTAATGCTTACTGAGACAAAGCTCCACGCAAGTGGAAATCCTAAGTGGAAACAAGTTGCCCTTCGAGAAAGCCTTTACAATATCCTTTGTAACATTATAACAAACACTGTCTACTTTTACTTGTTGATTAGAATTTGAGAATTAGAAATGTGAAAGAGAGCTGTTCTTCAGGGAGCTGACTGGAAAAGTCAATGTAATTAATAAATGCATTTTGTTGAGTATTTGGGGTTCAGCTGTTTTCTACTCATGAAGAATATGCTACCTTACTTTGCCTTCACTCATTGGCCTCAACATGGTAAGCAAACCCAGAAAACTACCCAAGAAGGCCTTCTTTTCTGCTTATGCTGATAGAACTAGGATTTCCACTTTCACCTCAATTTGACTCAGACAGACAATGTGGATTTGCAGCCTACACAATCATGAACAAAACAGTGTCCTATATTTAAAACAATCAACTGAAAAATTTAACATCTTTCCTGTATAAGTTAACTGCCTTTCAATATATTCTCTCCTACAGAACAGAATTTCTATTAATTAAAGAATCCTTTTCAATTTTTTTTCTTTCCATCCTTATCTTCCTGCCTCTTCCTCACATGTGCTTATAGAATTTTCAGTGATAGCACATAACAAATTTCACAGTCTCAAGTAAAGCTGTACCTGAAAATAATGATAATAGTAATACATTACCTCATCACAATAGCTACTCTTTAAGCTGCAGGCTTACGTTAGGATGAAAATAAACTGCTTGTATAGCATGGTATTTTTTTAGTGTTTTTTAGGTATTTGTTTAGTGTTTTTTAGTGTTAAAATAAATTTTCAGTAGCATGTCAAGAAAATCTTTAAAATGTTGCACAGTGTATGACTTGTACTGCATTATTTCACCACATCTCTGATGCTCAATAAGCCTAAATGCTATGGGCTATCTTGCACCTTTTACTCAGATTTTCTTAAAGGAGATGTTTTGCATCTCCTTCACTGTAATATCACAAGACTGAAACAGACATTGATTTGCTTTATTGTTAATGACTTAGGGGTTAATTTAATGTCTGAGAAGTCTACAATAGATTCTTCATGATTTCAAATAGTACTGGACTGGAAATCAGATACTGAATTAATCTCCATCTACATTGACAAAACTAAATTACTCATATATTTCTACCTGTTATCTACATTTCTTCCATGGCTTGGAAGGAAATAAGTGCTTATTACACACCATTTATCACATTCTAAGACAGGTATCTTAGGACACATAACTAGCATACTGGTGTTTCAAAAACTAGTCCAGTTTAAAACAAAAGTTGAATTGCTTTGAAATATTTTAATTTGTGAGTTCTAATACTTTAAGTGTCTTTTTTCTGACTGTGGTTCTGTTTGGAAGGCAAGTATAAGGATTTTTAATATTCTTAATAATAGATATTCTAATCATGGAGATAAAACATCTTTTAAATTAATTTGTCCTGTTTTATGTTCTCAAGCAACTGATTTGTTGCAGCTTTGCCTAAAGAAATTATTTAATCTGTGATAGAACAAAGAACAATGGCTTGGACATCTTTGTGGAGGTTTTTTACTAGAATCAAAACACTCAAGTTAATTTAGTAGCAGGCTGAAAGTTATTATTTTCATATTCATTAGTTTGCTAAGGTCTGAGAGGTCAAGAGAAGGATGAGCACCTTGCCCCTGACAGGTAAACTGCCAAGGGAATGATATGAGAGCAGGTAAGACAACAAGAAATTTCCTCAGTTGCTATCATAATTTCAAGAGATTTCATACTTTCGTTTAGCATGCTTTGATCCCATCAACCACTCATACAAACAAATAATTCACTTTTACAGAGAGTTGTCAGGAAAATTCTACAGAATTCTCTCTAATTTCTGTGCAACCCTAGACAGCAGCAGTGCATGCCTGTCACAGATACAAAGAGAAGTGTAACCAGCAGTTCAAGAGAGGTGATTTTGCCCCTCTACTCAGCTCTGGTGAGACCCCACCTGGAGTATTGTGTCCGGTTCTGCAGTCCTCAACATGAGGAGCTGTGGGAGCAGATTCAAAGGAGGGCCACAAAGATGATCAAAGAGCTGGAGCAACTGCCTTACGAAGACAGGCTGAAGGAGTTGGGGTTGTTCAGCTTGGTATCTTCACCAAGCTCAGGGGGGACCTCGGAGTAGCTTCTCAGTACCTGAAGGGGGCCTACAGAAAGGCAGCAGTAGGACTTAATAGGATGGAAGCACTAGAAATAATGGATGTAAACTGGAAGGGGGTAGATTCAGGCTAGATATAAGAAAAAAGTGAGGGTAGTGAAACACTGGAACAGGTTGCCCAGAGAGATTGTGGATGCTCCCTCTGTGGAGGTGTTTAAGGCCAGGCTGGATGAGGCACTGAGCAGCCTGATCTAGTGGGAGGTGTCCCTGCCTATGGCAGGGGGGTTGGAACTTGATGATCTTTAAGGTCCCTTCCAACCCGAACTATTCTATGATTCTATGATTTTAGCTCTGGTCTAAAATAGCTGGAACTAGGATAATTTTCTGGGCATACCAACTATGTAGATTTTGGAGGAAGAAGGAAAATTTCAGGTCTTACTNAAGGCCAGGCTGGATGAGGCACGGAGCAGCCTGATCTAGTGGGAGGTGTCCCTGCCTATGGCAGGGGGGTTGGAACTTGATGATCTTTAAGGTCCCTTCCAACCCGAACTATTCTATGATTCTATGATTTTAGCTCTGGTCTAAAATAGCTGGAACTAGGATAATTTTCTGGGCATACCAACTATGTAGATTTTGGAGGAAGAAGGAAAATTTCAGGTCTTACTAGGGATACTTTGATGCCTTCCTGCCCATCACAGGTAATCCCATGGTTCTGGGGAAGACATGGTTCAACACAGGCATCAGAACTCATCCTGATTTTCCTGGTCTTTGTTTATGCATCTGTTTCCTACTGTTGTGATAGTAAATGTATTACAATAGATCTGGAGATAGAGATAAATTATTTTTCTGTGAGGTAGAAAGCAAAGAGGAAAAATACTTGAATCCAAAAGCTCCCTGTTTGCTGAAAATTAGATAGGAAAAAAATAGCTATCAGTTGTATGTTTTCTGGAAATGAAAAAATGTCAGAAATAGGCTAACTGCTTGAGTGTTCTCTGAAGCACTTGTGATGGCAAGCATCTCATGTTAAATGGATTAGTACTTTTGTTCTTACATCTATTGCCTTTCTATAGTAGTATTTAGAAAGCACACTTTCTGTGAAAGAATTTATCTTTCTGTGAATAGATCATTCCTATGAGTCAAAATAATACTGTTCACGTGCAAAGGATATCTATGGTATCCGGATGTGAATTGTAAGTATGTGTATATGAAAAACATTATTCATCCACTCATGTGTAACTTCTCTGCATTGATGCCTGACTTCTTAAAGCCTCATAAAAAACCCATCTTTTTTACTCTATATGACTTGGTGATTTAAAAGTTGTATTGCAGACTATTATAGATGGCCTTGCAATGGTTACTAAGGTGGAGTTCTGAATGAAACCACAATACTTCAATTCATCGTCAGTGCGATCAGGTACAGCTTCAGGTATTATCAAAAGAGGCAGCCTCTTTGGCAGGAAACTGGAATGGACAGGAAAACATCCATAGCTTAATTATCTTCCCCTAGCTATGCTGTATGTGTGGAAAGTCTTTCTGGTTGGCTAAATACTGCCAGAAAGGTCAGGGTGTGTGGGCTAGGTGTGTGGTGCCATGTGGNTGAAAAATACTTCATTGCTTAAAATGACAGATTAAATACTTTTCTGTGAGGTAGAAAAGCAAAGAGGAAAAATACTTGAATCCAAAAGCTCCCTGTTTGCTGAAAATTAGATAGGAAAAAAATAGCTATCAGTTGTATGTTTTCTGGAAATGAAAAAATGTCAGAAATAGGCTAACTGCTTGAGTGTTCTCTGAAGCACTTGTGATGGCAAGCATCTCATGTTAAATGGATTAGTACTTTTGTTCTTACATCTATTGCCTTTCTATAGTAGTATTTAGAAAGCACACTTTCTGTGAAAGAATTTATCTTTCTGTGAATAGATCATTCCTATGAGTCAAAATAATACTGTTCACGTGCAAAGGATATCTATGGTATCCGGATGTGAATTGTAAGTATGTGTATATGAAAAACATTATTCATCCACTCATGTGTAACTTCTCTGCATTGATGCCTGACTTCTTAAAGCCTCATAAAAAACCCATCTTTTTTACTCTATATGACTTGGTGATTTAAAAGTTGTATTGCAGACTATTATAGATGGCCTTGCAATGGTTACTAAGGTGGAGTTCTGAATGAAACCACAATACTTCAATTCATCGTCAGTGCGATCAGGTACAGCTTCAGGTATTATCAAAAGAGGCAGCCTCTTTGGCAGGAAACTGGAATGGACAGGAAAACATCCATAGCTTAATTATCTTCCCCTAGCTATGCTGTATGTGTGGAAAGTCTTTCTGGTTGGCTAAATACTGCCAGAAAGGTCAGGGTGTGTGGGCTAGGTGTGTGGTGCCATGTGGAAACAGAGTGGAAGAAAAGAGATAGCAAATGTGATGTTAAATTCTGCCATCTCATTTCAACTCTACTTCTTCTCCCATGGCTTCTTTTACTGATGAAGGACCAGCCTGACCTGACCACACTTAAGAGAGGCAAAATTAATTTTTGTCTGTGTTGCTGAGAGGTGTTGAGCTGGTTCCAAAAGCAGTTATGTTAGCAGAACAGAAAGCAATTCTGATTGCCATTATAAGAAACCTATTTATATGACCTTTATAAATGTTCATTGTATTTTTCCACTTATCTAGATGAATGAGGGCCATAAAAGAAAGCCTGGTTCAATGAAAAATTCATAGAATTTAAGACTTTTGAATTTCTCTTGATAGTTCTTTTAGTATCAAATTTGACGGTATCTTTGGAAAGATACATCCAGTCTTAATTAAAGACTTCAAATTACAGATAATCCATCATATTCTTTGAAAAGCTCTTCCAGTCTTAATTACAAGCACTGTTAATAATGTCCAACTAAACCATCATTAAAGTTGGAGTTCCAGATTCCAGCTTTTTGATTATTTCATCCCTCCTGCTGTTAATTTGTGAGTCTTCCCATATGACCTCCCTGTGTAATGATCTATAGACTGGTCAGCTTGCATCCTAACTTTATTCTGCAAAATTTAAATAGAGTCAGTCTTCTCTTTATCATGGGTCAACTAATAACTATCCACTATCCTGAAGTGATATTCAGGCTAATTTTTTCCTGTATCAGCTTAAATCCCAGAAGGAACAGCTTCATTAACAGAGCACGTCATCTATTCCATTTAGCTAAGCTTATTACAATTAGCTTGTGTATCCACGTGCAGAGCAACACTGTGGCATGTAGACATAACTGATCTTTTAGCAACATTTACAAGTTAAAAACAATGAGAACAAAAGGCATTCAGAATAGCAGAGTACAGCTGGAGATGGTACTATAAAAGAAACCTGCAAGCCAAAACACACGAGCAGGAAAAACCTGTAAAAAAAGTGAAATCTCCCCAAAATGCAGTCTTTGAAAAAAATCTGGGTTAGAACCGTTCAATTAAAAACAAACCCCATATTCTAGGTTGTGAGAGAGGACAGGTCACTGTGCTGTCTATAATCCAGCTAAATCAATAGCAACTTGCATGTACATTTGACCTTAGCATTTCTGCACCACTTTCCCCTCACCAATTAGAGGACAATAGCAATCTAGTTAACATTAACAAAGTAATTGTTCAAATTAATCAGTAACTGAAAGTGTTTCAGAATGTATTTTTTGCAGTAACATAGAAAAAAAAAAAAGCAACAATGAGCTCTTACTTGAAAAGGCTTGATCATCTATACTTTCAACAATATTAGATGTTTCACTCTCAAATTGTTGAGGCTTTAATAGATGATTAAAAACAGTAGACATTCTAGATCTCCTGAGGGGTAAAATGTCCAAATTGGATGTGGATTCACACAGCTTTTCAAAGGTCTTAAAGTAGTCTCCAAAGAAGTGTTTGTTACCACTCCCTAGAAGTAAAACTCAAGGGGTTTTTACTACCTCCAGAAGTGTACTGTTTCACTATGCCAGGTGAACCGAACCGAAGGAAATCAACTAGCTGCAAACTAATCTTTATTTTGACAGGTGAGATTTTTGATTCATCACAGCTGAAAAAGGATGAGATGGGAACTGGCAACCAAATATGACAGGAGTGGTAGATTACTCCTTTCCAAGGCTCCCTCATTAATGTTAAAGTACTTGCAGAACCACACCTTTCCATTAAGTAGTATTTTCACAGTTATTTTATTAAATCTAATAGGACTGAACAAAATGAGATTATTCCACCAGGTTGGATGAATGTGGCCTTTATTGACAGCAAATCATTTAGGATATTTGGGTACAATGAGCTAATTTTGTAAATTCAGAGAACTATGCTGCAAACTGACATATTCTCATTTTACCTGAGCATTTGCCTGTTTTGATGCAATGACTAAATTAATGCATATTACTCTAGCCCATACTCCTTTCAATATTCTTTGTTCATGTTAAGTATAGTGTTTGAACTCTTTGTAATGTAAATCATCTTTATATGTGTCTTAAATAATGTTCGGTTTATGAAACACAAAACAAGCATATACTATTAATCACTGCTGTCAACCTGAGCATACCCAGATGGGTTGTATTCTGTAGCTTTCCAGTTCTCTAGTGCTTCTAAAGCTGCTAAAGTTAAGATTGTATATTAACATAATGAATAGAACTACAAAGAATATGCTTATTTAAGATTTGCAGTTGTACTCCTTCACCATAATGTCTAATTTAGAATCTCCTTAATCATATAATTTGGAGACAGTGGTGCAGATCATAACAGCTTTTGTTTTCAGTTTCATTATTTAGTAGCTAGTTCTGTAGGTTCTGCTTGTCCAGCAAGAACATTTTTCATATATATTCTGCATGGGCTGGACAGTATGTTTAAAAATCTCTTTAATTCTAATTTACAGTTGCTAGCAACCTGCTAATGGAAGGTCACCAGTGATGTGAAACTCTGAGTTAGGCTTAGGTCCAACATTTATGAAATCAACAGAAAGGTTTTTATTTCATGGAAATTGTAAGAGTGGGATTACATTAGGACTGCAAAGCTACAGCTATATGATACATTTCTGCTAAATTGAAAATCCAAGGGATTTGTTATACCAGGCCAAAGTACAGGTGTCCCCCCATGCATTGATTCTTCATGTGTGACGTTTATTACAAGTCCAAGAGTGAAACCTCATTTCTAGAAACACTCCATAAAGCTAATCAACTCACAAGATTCTGTTGTTAAGTTCTTCTCTGGTCCAGACTGAAGCATATACTCAATCACTCACATGTCCAGTGAATGTTACCATGTCCTGCTTCAAAATGTAACTGTGAGTTTAAAGGGCTTTTTGGAAGTTTAATTGCAGGGAGAATCAACAGAATTTCTTGGAGCACCAACACTAGGGCAAGGAAAAGAATACTTCCTTCCCTTCTACTCTTTTGGATTTATGTTATGATTAATTTACTGACATACTGTATTTAATACTACTATACCTAGGGACAGGTCTCAACATAGCCAAAATACAATCAGCAAGCCTTTCATATTTAAATGCTTCTATAAATACAACATTTTTAGCATTAATCTTCTTTCTACAATGGGTGCTGAGTTTCCATGGTGAAAAACATGCACCGACATAGATCTGCACAGGTATTATTCTGGTGAATTTGATAGTCTCATAATTGGGCACTGTCCCAACCAACTGCTGAGAATCTTCCTGAGGTCCCACTGCTGTACAGAAGTCATTGCTGATATTTTAAAATATAGATTGATTGATTGATTGATTGATGCAAATGCTACCAAAGTAAGTGTGGATAGTCCCATTTGCTTCATAGGCAGTATCTCAGAGTCACGAATGGATTTAAAATTACCCCTCCATTCAGCTGGCCCTTTCAAGGTGCAGTTTTGCAGTCAACTTAAGCTGGCCTAAAACTGTGCTGTCCTGCTGCATCTGCAGGAGTAATTACACAGTAATGAGCCTGACAACTGCTCTGGCACCCAGGGGCTGCCAGGACCACACTTAGGGGAAAGAGAAAGAGGGCAGCACTGCAGCCCCTGGCAGCTGGTCCACCCCGCTTTCCTATGCTGACACTTGACAACAGGCAGTTTTCAGCCCCTGAGCACTTAATTCTTGTGGTGTTGGAGTACTCACTGAAAGGAAGAATCTTCGTAATTAGACAAAAAAGCATCACTTAGTCATAGTCATAGTCATCTAGGTTGGAAGGGACCTTTCAGATCATCTAGTCCAACCATCAGCCCAACTCTGACAAGCCTCATACCTGGACGGGGATCACTTCTTCTAAGCTTTCCTTGTGCAGTGATAAACATAATCCTGCTAATTTTTAGTTTTAATTAAACCAAGATTGTCTTGTTTGCTGATGGTATGTTGCTATTGCTTTTAATATCAATCCTTAAATTAAAATAGAAAATTAAGTTATTTTAAAATACTAGAATTTTTTCTCTTTCCTGTGCACTCTACAACCCAGTTCCCCTGAATTCACTTGACCTGCAAAAGTTAAGAACTTAGGTATCAATGGCATATATACTTCATGTTTCACCTCCTTAGTTTTTCAAATGTTCATCAGCAATATCAGATTTCTCTTCCCAAAATTAGCTGACTAGCTAACAGGGTAGGTTCTGTTTGTGCTCCAGATCAATTGAGTTAAACAGAGAGGAAGTGGATATTGCAAAAATTAGTGTCAAGAGTGCAAGTTTCAATTTGAAGAAATGATCCCTGCTAAGAGAATGCAATACAGGCTTCATTCCAATGCCATTATGTTAATTGTAAAGTGTCTGAGCATTTCTCAGATGGCAGAAAGTCTGATTACTTCCCTCTGATATAAATCATTTGTATGCATATGTTTCTTTGTGTGATTATATTAAAAAAAATTGACACGATTTCACAGAATACCTCTAGTTTGAAACAAAAAGATGTTGTATGATGAAACAGACAAGATTTTAGGCAATTTAAGAGTTGTGAGATTTTGGTTAGCATCCTTTAAAGGATAAAAGACTACTGCACCCATGTCTTCTCTGTGAAAAGTATATGCTTCTGACCAACAGCTTATTAAGCCTTACTAAAGAGGATCCTCTCCTTGTCTGTTGTAAAAGTAGGAGCTGTGTGTGAAATTTATGTCAAGAATTCACAACCAATTACATCTGAGTGGATTTAGGTTAATAAGTTTATTTTTCAGGACACAGCTAGGTTTAGTTATGAAATAAGCAGCAAGTCCTACCAATATGGAGATATTTCTGCATATTTAAGAACTTTCCCCCAAACCTGTGATGCCTCTGAAATTAAATCTGAACTTTAAGCTTAGAAGATTACGTACTTTTGCTACTTGAGGAGTCAGGCAAAAGTTTCAAGAATTCGTCATTACTGGACATCTAGTTACCCAGTCCAGATCTCACCTAAATACCCAGCTTTTTTTATATAGGTAGATTAATGTCCCATACTTGACAGCAGCATCTCATTTATTTATGAACTTTTGAATTATTATCCTCTTTGACACTGTCAAATGATTTGTAGTAGTCCTGCTGATTATCCTACTCTTCACTTCCATCTGTTAGCACTTGGCCTGCTCTCAAGCAGGATAATGCTTGATCATTTTCAAGATCATTCAGAAGTCTGATTTTGGTCTCAATGCTGCATGCTATCCCTGAAGTGGTACATCATCAACACTCACGATTTCTTATACTGAGAACTAGAATTGACAAAGAGATCACTTTCCCATGAGTCAAAACTCGTTTTCTTAGTTTGATGGCTTACAGCATATTTTTTCCTGCTGATAGCCAATCAGCCTTGCTTATCAGTTACTCATAGTTATGAAGAATATTTGAAAATGCAAAAATATGATTTGTTGCCAGATAGTATTTCTACAAGTAAAAATGTGAATGGTAACTTCTGATAGTTACTGTCACAATTAACAGTTGTTATGAAAGTGACCTTGGTTTTACTGACCACACTTTAAAAGCGTAATACAATCAAGTAAGGCAGAATGCCAATGCAATTCAGGCTCATTTTATGCAAAAGAGTTGGTTACAACCCAGGGTCATTATTTCCAATTACCTTATTCCAACTCCTTTGAAGTTTGCTTCACTTAATTGTTTCTCCTGGATGCCAGTTGAACCCAAGAGTTTTGCTTTTCCATTGTGGCATAGTAACTATGGGTTTCTGCTTGACTATTGAAAATTGCTAACAGAAAAATAATTGAATGCTGATTCTACCTAAATCAATGATGAATCAATGAATTGAGGGGGTGAACAGAACCTTCCATGCATGTAATGTACTGTCCTGAGATAAGGAAGTAACAGAAAGATAAGAAGTAACATGATGAACTGGACAAGGCTGTGAACAGGCAAACAGATCATTGATGTATAGAGCTGGAAATTACTCAGGACCGCTCATTACTCTGTGGACAGCTGATAAAGAGGAAGATATGACCACCTGATGAAGTAAACAACCACTAAGGAAAATGCAAAATAATTTGCTTGCGCATATGCAATCAGTTCTAGGAAAATTACAATGAGTTTGTTACAGAAACAATATGCAAAAAACTGTGTTAATTTGAACTGCTTGCACTTGGGCAGGAGCACTCAAGGCAGAAAATACCCACTGTGACCCTGGTGATTCAATGACTGGCTGAGTTTATTTTATTTTATTTAAGTATAATGACCTGAAAATGGTAGAAAGTAGCCTGTACCAGCTGCAATCATACATGGCTAAAGATGCTCCATATTTGCAATTTGCTTAGCAGAAAATCAACTTCAAGTATTCTGCCAGTGTATAATGTGAAAGAGCTTCTGTGGAAAAAGTGAAATTCTTTACAAATGGCATCATTGACTTATTTATAAGACTTTGTCAAAGTGGTACCATTTGAGAATACACCAAGCAAGTAAATAATTTATTTGTAGGTGATAGTGATATTACATTGCAATTGAACACTGTATATGTAAGGATTTCGCCACTGGTCCCAGAGAGCTTTTTGGTTGGAGAGCTTTATTCTTGCTTTTAACCTAATACAAGTCCTTCATATATTCTGTTCACTCAGAACAGCTTTGGGAAAAATGTAATGGGTATTACACAGGGCACAGTGGGAATAGAGGAAAAATTATTTGTAAGGTTTTAATAGGTCATGTGTTTCACTCAGTTTCTATTGACTTGTCACTTTACATTTCCTCTGCTCTCCTCCTGGAATAAATTTCTTAGCAGCACAAAAAGGCAGAATTTTAGCAGATCCAAGGTCAGGGAACTACATGCTGATCTTGGGTCATTATGCAAATCTCTTCCGATGGGAAGACATAATCTAGGCAATAATCAGTATTCTTCCCTCTAAAGGAATTCCATAAGGTACATCTGAAAAACTAGGATGGTGCTAGGCATAGTTCATCATTGATGGAAATGTGCATAATTTAGTATTTTAATCCTTCTAAGGTGCTCTCCTTAGTAGAAAGAAAGAGAATCAGTATCCATAATGTATGGACATTATATATTCATATATTCATTTCAAGATAGTTATGCATTAAGTAGCTTAAGAAATACTTAAATATGGAATAGTATTTCCTGAGATACTGGGGAGAAAAAAAGAAACACTATATAAAAGAATATAAGCTATGCCTAGGAAAAAAGTGGCAAGTTTTCCTTTCAGGATGATTAAACTCTACATCCTTTAGTTTACATCCTGTATAGTTTATAAAAATAGCAATTGGCAAAAGATACAAAAAATCTAGCACTCTTCCGAGAGCACACTTACTACCAAAGAATAGATTGGTATCAGGCACCAAGCAGGTTGTAAAATTAGGCTCGGAAAGTCAACAGCAATCCAAATCCGAGAATGGCGTTGTACCTCTTGAATTTCGTGGGTGGACCACAGGCACCATGAGGGCTGGCCAGCCTTCCCTCCCGGCCCTTCACCGCCTCGCTGACCATGAACGAGTTGAGACCAGAGGTTTTTACACCTCATTACGGTTCTATATTTTACCTCAGAAGCCGTCAGAGAAAGGCGAACGAGAACCATTTCAATGAATCGCACAAAACGAAGTGCCTGCGAGGGGAGCCAGTTATAAAAAGCCGGACCACTCCAACAAGTACATACTGCGTATCGTCGTGGTTTCTGAGATAACCGGGGCACTCTCAGGTATTTATTCCGCGCTCACAAAGTTGTTACCTACAGAAGAGACAGCTCCTGCCTCCCTGCTCTGTTCTGCCCTCCGCCCGCCCCCCGTACCGCCGCCAGGAGCCTGCCTGCGGCGGGGCGGACAGCAGCCGCCCGGCCACGGAGCCAACTCCCCCGCAGCATTTCTTCCTCTACGGAGCCTCCTCACACCTGCCTGGTGCTCCCCGCTTCCACACCCGATCCACTCTTGGCCGGCAGACCCCCTCTCGCCGCCGTCTCAGGGCAGCCGCCGCCACAGCCTCCCGGGCGGCGCGGCTCCGCCTCCCACTTCCCGGCTGCGGCCTCGGCCCTGCCCCCCGGACACCCCCGCTACGCTCCTCCGCTCCGCCGGCAGCCGAGGAACAGATGCGGCGGTGACATCCGCCTGCAGGAGTGGGGCTGGCCTCGGCGGCCAGCTCACGCAATCGCAGGCAAGAGGAGCAGCCGGGAGCGCTGGCGGGGCCGAGAGCCCTCCCTCCGCCGGAGGACGGCGCGGAGGATCGACACATCCCTGTTCCGCCGGGGGGGCTCTGACAACCTCCCTCCTCCCCTCCCACCCCGCCGCCTCCCTTCCTTCCCTCCCTCCCTTCCTCTCCGCCCCTCTTCGGCGACATCCCGAGTTTGCTTCGGTCCCCGCGCCCGTCGCTGGGTGTCCGCCGCCGCATCTGCCCGGCCATCCACTTCGGGGAGCCGCGGGCGGGAGGACCTGAAGTTGCGGTCAGTCCAGGTGAAAAGTAGCGATGACGCGGAAGGGAACAGAGTCCAGCACTGCCTAGCGGTGCCGGCGCAAGGTGCTACCATCTTTAAGACCCCCGGCCGGGGGCTGGACCCGCGCCCCGGACCGCGCTGGACGGAGTTGAGCGACGAGGCCCCGCGGCAGCTACCGGCCCCCTGGCCGATCGGCTGCGGTAAGGCGGTGTGACACTCGGGGACACACTCAGCTCCTGGCTGTGGCGGAGGCGCTGGAGGGGGGATTTCGGGGAGGCTGCCGCGGCGGGGGAGGTCGCCGCCGAAAGTTGTTCAAGTTGTGCGGCCCCGAGGCGGCGGGAGGGGCTGCGGTGGCGGAATCGGCTGGGGGCGCCCTCTGCTGGCGGCGGGGGAGAGCGGAGGGGTGTCTTGCCTGGAGCTGTCGGGCTCCCAGCCCGCCCCCGGGCCGGCGGAGCCCGGAGAAGGAGCGGGGGAGGCGCCTGGGGAGCAGCGGGGCGACCGTCGCGATGGGTCGGTGTGGCTGCTTTCCCTCTTCTTGCGGCCGACACAAGCACGCAAGTGGTGTTAGGGAAACGTACATCACATTTATTTATTTAATCACCTTATTTATTTGAGCTCCGTTGAATTTTGGGTGGCACATTTCAAATTTATTTTCTTTGGTAGCTCCTGGTAGCGTGATGGTAAAAGTACGCTCTGAGACCTGATACTCACTCAGAAAGAGGCGAAATAAAACGAGCTGAAGTAGCTAAACTGATGCCAAAGATAAATTTTGTGAAACTTTGAAAATACTCCTTTTTATTTAGTTTCTGTAGAAGAAAAGGTGTACTTACTCATATTTCAGGTTTTCTTTGTTATCTCAGGTACTTTAAATATTTTCTGATACCTGTACAGTTTCAGAGAACTTTTTTTTTTCTCTTTCCACAGAAAGAACTGGCACCCAGAGTGGAAGAAAAACTGGAACTGCTCCTTTTACAAAAAAGTACTGATTTTCTGCCTCTTTCACATATTCTCCTTTTGCTTCATAATGGAAGGAACAGGATTATCAGAATCACTGAGATAAAAATGGAGCATCGTTGGCTGAAGATAAGATGAAAGAAGACTTGAAAACATGTCAATACTCTATGACTAGTAGTTCAGATGCACCTTTTACAAACAGAGGTAATAGTGGCTAAAAGCATTGCACTTTCATTAAAAGGACCTAATGGATGACCTGTGATGATTTTTTTTAATTTTTTTTTTTCATTTCTACTTTCCTGTGAGTTCTAAAAGAGAAATGTGGAAAGAGTGTGTATGGAAACTGAGATAAGGGAAAGGCTGAAGACATTAAATTAGGTTTTGAAGTCTGCTTTCCTAGTTCTGTAAATTTCCTGTCTCATCAAATGCAACACATTGTTTTGAATAAATTATCTCACTCTGTGATCTGTGGCGTTGTTAGCTTAGTGGAATTTGGCCTGATTGAAAGCTTTTTTAAAAAGTGTATGTGTGACTTGGATGCCTTTTTTCACAGCAAGTTTTTCAAGTTAGCAAGAGACAGTGCTCTTTATACTGTGCATTGTCAACCTGTTTTATATTTGTAACTTAGAGATTGTAGTTTTATTCTAGTTTTCATTCTGTAGTGTTGTGTGTGAGAAAAGTGTGCACAGACAGGACACCTGAGAATCAAGTTTTCAACATCCCTGTTACTTCAGTGTTGCAGCTCAGATTACAAATGATCTGTGTATCTGCTAGATGCATGGTACACTGTTATATGTTTTCTCCTAAAAAATGCACCTTAAGATGTTCGGTTTTGTGCTAAGTGTGTCAAAGTTTGATATCTGAACATTGTGTTTCGTTAGGAAATGCATGCCTGGGGAAGAGGAGCAGCCTGATGGATCATGGCTCTGATGTTCACGGGGCATACTTTATTTCTAGCATTAATGATATTTGCCATCTTCACTTTAGAGGAATCTGTAAGCAATTACTCTGATTGGATGACTTTCACAGAAAACGTAGATCGATATGGAAAAGAGCAACTTGAAGGTCTAAATGATGAGCAGAAGTTAAAAAAATCAGCTCTTCATCCAAGCTTGTATTTTGATGCAGAAGATGTCCAGGCACTGAGGCAAAAAGCTCACACGAGCCATTCACATCTATTTAGAGCCATCAGAAGTGCTGTGACAATTATGCTGTCCAACCCATCTTACTACCTACCTCCACCCAAGCACGTTGATTTTGCTGCAAAGTGGAATGAGATTTATGGTAACAATCTGCCACCTTTAGCATTTTATTGTTTACTGTGCCCCGAAGATAAAGCTGCATTTGATTTTACTCTGGAATATATGGATAGAATGGCTGGCTACAAAAACTGGTTGGTTGAGAGTGCACCAGGAGATGAAGTTCCACTCGGTCACTCCCTTACAGGATTTGCCACTGCCTTTGATTTCTTGTATAATTCACTGAAAAAAGAGAGAAGGCAAAGATATCTGGAGAAGATATGGTCTGTAAGCGAGGAAATGTATGAGTACTCAAAGGTTCGTGCCTGGGGCAAACAGCTTCTCCATAATCATCAAGCAACCAACATGCTTGCTTTGCTTATTGGGGCTTTAGTTGCAGGGGTGGACAAAGGATCTCAAGCAAATATTTGGAAGCACACTGTTGTTGATGTGATGGAGAAAACAATGTTTCTGCTCAGTCATATTGTAGATGGGTCTCTGGATGAGGGAGTAGCTTATGGGAGTTACACAGCCAAATCAGTAACCCAGTATGTTTTCCTGGCCCAGCGCCACTTTGGTATTAACAACTTGGAGAACAACTGGCTCAAGATGCACTTCTGGTTTTACTATGCCACCCTGCTACCAGGCTTTCAAAGGACTGTGGGTGTAGCAGATTCTAATTATAACTGGTTTTATGGTCCTGAGAGCCAGCTGGTGTTCCTGGATAAGTTCATCATGAAGAATGGAGCTGGCAACTGGCTGGCACAGCAGATTAGAAAGCACAGACCCAAGGATGGGCCAATGGTGCCATCCACTGCACAGAGGTGGAGTACACTACACACTGAATTTATTTGGTATGCTGCTGAAATCTCTCCTCAGCCACCTCCTGATTATGGTACTGCCAAAATGCATGTGTTTCCTAACTGGGGAGTTGTTACTTATGGGGCTGGATTGCCAAACAGTCAGACAAGCACCTTTGTATCCTTCAAGTCCGGAAAACTTGGTGGACGTGCCGTCTATGATATCGTTCACTTTCAGCCATATGCCTGGATTGATGGATGGAGAAGTTTCAATCCAGGACATGAACATCCTGATCAGAACTCCTTCACTTTTGCTCCCAATGGACAGGTGTTCGTATCTGAGGCACTTTATGGACCTAAACTCAGCCACCTTAACAATGTTTTGGTCTTTGCTCCATCTCCTACAAGTCAGTGCAACCAGCCTTGGGAGGGACAGCTTGGTGAGTGTGCCCAGTGGCTGAAATGGATTGGTGATGAGGTTGGAGACTCAACTGGAGAAATTATAACAGCCTCCCAGGCTGGAGACATGATGTTTGTGAGTGGTGAGGCAGTGTCTGCTTACACATCAGCAATGAAGTTGAAAAGTGTGTATCGGATTTTGCTGCTCTTAAATTCTCAGACACTGTTAGTAGTAGACCATATTGAGAAGGAGGAAGACTCTCCTGTTAATTCTGTCAGTGCCTTTTTTCATAATCTTGACATTGATTTTAAATACATCCCCTATAAATTTAAGAACAAATTCAATGGAGCTATGATGGATGTGTGGGATGCCCACTACAAGATGTTTTGGTTTGATCATCATGGGAGTAGTCCTGTTGCTAGGATACAGGAGGCAGAACAAGCTGCTGAATTCAAAAAGCGGTGGACTCAGTTTGTAAATGTTACCTTTCCAATGAAAAACACACTTACAAGGATTGTTTACCTTTTCTATGGCCCATATGTCAATGTTTCTAACTGCAGACTCGTAGATAATGCGAAATCTGGATTTCAGATTTCTCTCGATGTCAACAGCATTGAAAATACCATCTCTGTTGTGACTGACTATCAGAATTTAAAGACAAGGTTTGATTACTTGGGATTTGGTGGTTTTGCCAAAGTAATTAATGAAAACAAAGTGACCAGGTTTGGTCTAAGTACAGAACCTGTGGAAAAACAGATAAAAAATGGTAGGATGGGTTTCCCATTTGGGTTTAAAGTGAACATAATTGCAGGGTTAATTTTGGGTGTCAGTTTGATCATACTGGCTTTTCAGTGGCGGTTTTACATATCCTTCAGTAAAATGTTGCGTTGGATCCTGATACTGGTTGTCACACTGTGGGTCATTGAACTGGTGGATGTATGGAGTGTGTGTACTCAGCCCATCTGTGCAAAGTGGAGCAGTGACATGACAAGGCTAGAACATGATAAAGGCAATAAAGCCAAACAATTAGACGGAAACCTTGTTGTTTTGCCAGATGTGATTATTACTTCACTTCCTGCTTCTGGAGCAGAAATTTTAAAACAGCTGTTCTTCAACACCAGTGACTTCTTATATATCAGAATACCTATGCCCTATCTGGAAATTCCTGAGACTGAATTTGAAATTGATTCCTTTGTAGATCCATGTGAGTGGAAGGTTTCAGATGTCCAGAGTGGTCATTTTCATCTTATCCAAGGGTGGATCCAGTCTCTAGTTCAAGACACAAAACTACATTTACAAAACATTCATTTATATGAAGCCAGCAGAAGTAAAACTTCTCAGCATTCTTCTGTAAGCAAGGACAAAAGGAAAAGATCCAAGAGGAGAGAATCTCTGGCAGAGCAAAGAAGCAGGGCAAGAGGGAGTCAAGATAAAGATGCCGAATATATTAGGGAACTGAGAAGGCACCTTGTCTATTATCCTAATGCACGACCTGTGCTTAGTTTAAGTAGTGGGAGCTGGACATTAAAGCTTCCCTTCTTTCGGGAAATCCTAGGACCATCAATGAGAGCATTATATGTAGTAAGAGACCCACGGGCATGGATCTATTCAATGTTGTATAAGAATAAACCAAGCCTTTACTCCTTGAAAAATGTTCCACAGCACTTGGCTGAAATGTTTAAAGGGGAAAATGGTAGAGGAAAATGTAGTTTAAATGAAGGCTATGCCTCTGAGTATGAACCATTAAGAAAAGAACTTTCAAATTCTAATTCAAACTCTGTTTCTGTGTTGTCCAATTTATGGCTTGCAAACACAGCAGCAGCGCTGAGAATAAATGGGGACTTACAACCAACAAATTATCAGCTGGTGAAGTTTGAAGATATTGTGAGCTTTCCTCAGAAGATGGCTGAAAATATTTTTGGCTTTCTTGGTATTCCTCTTCCTCCTGCTAGCTTAAACCAAATATTATTTGCCACCTCCACCAGTCTTTTCTATCTTCCTTATGAAGGGGAAATTTCACCAAGTAGCATTCATGCATGGAAAAAAAATATGCCCAGTGAAGATATTAAACGGATTGAAGATATCTGTGCTTCTCTAATGGACCACTTAGGATACCCAAAGTTTGTAGAATAAATGCTGCCGGTCAGCAGAAATTTGCACTAATGATCTCTGTCTCTCAATTTGTGGATAAATATTACAGAATTATGTTTATTCTTGTAAAATGTGTACAGTCTGCTACTTTCAAAGAGATTATTTTAAGAAAAAGATAATTGTTATTGCAAGTGTGTGGGTTTCTGTTTTGTTTATTTTTTTAAAAAAACCCTTGTAGCTACTTTTGCTGCCTTTCAAAAAAAAGCTGTGTGAACCTTTGTAGAACTACCAGCTGAGGACTTTATAGCTCAGGGGATTAGTAATAGAATGTGGAGCTTTTAATCTCCAACTCACCAGTTTGACTCCAGCCCAAGTAGTTAGCTCCTGAAAGTATTTACCATCTGATGATTGTAAGACAGCTTACATGAAATCAAAGTGGTTAAACTCGTCCAGTTCCCATTGGTGATATAAGCCCCCTTGGACAAGTTTATTGGTGCATCCTGTCTGTGTCTCACTGGTCACTATAGTGGTGCAAAATAAACATGGAATGGGCATGGATATTGAATATCACTATAGGATATAATTCTTTCAGCTCAGAGATGTGGCACTTTAATTTAGAGTTTTGTACTGTGATGAAAGATACTATTTTATTCTCCATGCCTGACAATATGGTACCCTTTGTGAGACTGAAGTGAACTATCCAGGCAAAAAGAAATAGGGCAAAACCTGAAGAACCAACAACATCTCCCAAAATAGCAGCTGAATTTGGAGATTTTGTATAGTTTTGACCTGCCTCAACTTAATTTTAAAGGGTGTTAATATCTTGGCCTCCTGCACTGCTTGATCTGATACCTCCTGTCTAAGAGATTCTGCATTTTCTCTTTTTGAGTGAGACTTTTCCATGCTTCTCTGTTGTAACACATTTATCTACAAATTCTTGTGCATAATTTCACTGAGACAAGTGGAAATATTGGATGGTATTGTCAATGGCTTATTGTTGATGTCTGCATAAAATGGCATTCTGAGATATTTAGAACTTAAATAAATGCCCAGGTTGGTGTTGCTGAGGGATGTTTTGCCTTTCTGTGTAATCAATTTTGGAACATCAACCATTGCTAACCTCAGGTCTTCTCTCAGAGGGGAGAGAAATCTGCAGATCCCCTATCCCTCAGCCACCACACAGTTGAGTGATGTTTCCTTGCAGTAAACTATTTCCCAGGTTGTCTGATTTTTACTGTGATGGTGCTGTAATATGAAATTGGCTTGATAGGACAAATATGTTCTTGTCACAACTTATTTCCTTATTGAGTCACATTATTAGTTTGCACATGCTCATTAAGAGAAAAAAGTATTCCCGTTTCCCAATTTAAGTTGCTGAGCTTTCTTTGGAAATGCATGCATGTTGTAAATGTCTGCATATGTGTAAATCAAATCACAAAGAGACATCTGTTTCTTTTGCCATCTGTTTTTTATTACTAATGGAATTGTCTTGAAATATGCTTCAGTTGGTTTGTGGGAGCTGGGATCAAAGGTTTGGCTTATTAAATTGAAATATGCTTGTAATTACTGCTTATTTGAATGGTAAGCATTAGACAATGTCAAAAGTGCAGTGAGTTTCTTTGTACAGATTACAGGTACCCTAGCTGATGTTCAATATAGAGGAATTCTTGCCTTTCCTTCTTATCTCACTGGTTTGTCCCTGTCTCACTTTGATGTCTTGTCCTTCCCAAACATGCATTTCCCATCCTTTAGAGCATATTGTGATATCTCATTATGACCTAGATAAAAATAACTCTTTCTTGGCCAGTCATTATTACATAAAAAGAGGCTTCTAGTACAATAAAACTATTGATATTCACTAGCCAGAATTTAGCTGTCATTTACTAGCAGCAGTTGTTTATTCTCCCTTCAGTCCAGATTTCACCTCTGGCTAGGTGGACTGCCATGCTGAAGTAAACAGTAGAAAAGTTAATGCACATTGACATGTTAGAGAAACTTTTGTTTCCAGGATTATTCTCTCAAATTAACTTCTCTCTGAAGCCAGTTTTGACCATTTGGTTTTTAAAAAATAAGTATTGATGTCTGTACTTGACAGAATAAGTATCAGCATCTTCCCTTTATTTCCAGGATTTACACTCTAGAATCAGAAAAATTCAAAGGCACTTCTCTGTCAAGTGTTTTAGGGCAGTTGAAGATAAGAATTTAGACTGACTGTATGTTTGTGGAAGTAGGAAGAGACCTTAAAATTCCTTCCTGAAAGTGACATGGAATCAACTTCTTGGTTTATTTTGAGGAGTTAGGATGGATAGAGACATCTGTTGGAAGTGTCCTCTGTGCTGCTTTTGCAATACAGGTTATTCCATGCAATTACCTTGTTGCTGTCACGATTGCATGCAAGATTAGGAGCTATTTCTATCTGGTACTGTACTTTCCTGGTTCAAAGAATGCATCATCTATTATTCAGATTTCACTGAGAATTCTATTGTTTATTTTTAGATCTTGTTGTGAAAGCAAATGCATTAAAATCATTATGCTAAAATATGGAAAAGCAAAAGCAGTGTCTTTGAAAGCTAGAGGCTATGAGTGCTTAAGGTATGCCAAGTCTCCTGTTTTCAATTAAATTATCTTTTTGTTGAGTTTTAGATGGTAAGTTACATGACCACTTAGCCAGAGTTAGTACTGGGAGATATCACAGCTCTGGAGCTATGTATTGAGATTGTGACCTTCTGCCTGTATTAATAGTAACCTAAGACACAGAAGAAAGCTGAATAAACATTCACATAGTGTACAAGAATGCTGTCTAAAAGATGCAGATCTGGGACTCTGTAGAGTAAGTTTCAGCAGCATCATCCATAAAATAACAGTTGTGATAAGGAGAAGCAGGGATGCTGTGGAGGCCTGGTGATAAAAAAAATAGAAAATTAAGCTTGTCTTTGTCTTAGGGTAAATTTCAATTTTTTTGTCTGTAGTGATCTTAGGTCAAATTAGTCATTAAATAGATTTATTTTGTTGCTTTTCAAGTGTTCCCATTGAAACTAGTGCATTTGAAGAATATAAGTACAATTTGATAATATTAAATGATGCTGTAGGTATGCATTTATTCTCAAAATTTTTTCTGTTGCTAGCATGGAGAGATATAATGGTCACTACACAGATGTCAACCTCCCTGTCTGAAAATTTGAGAATTGCCAGACCTTTAGGAAAAGTTTGTTTAGATGTGTTGTACTGAAGAGGGCTACAGTACTTTCAGTTACACTTGCATGAAGATGTTTATGAAAAAATTATCTTAAATTTACTTTGTTTTTCTGCCTCTATAAATCTTGATTATTTATAATATATTGTAGTTTGAAATGGCCAATTATGAGGCAGCTAAAGTTCCAGTATCTTTGAGAAAGGCAGGCTTTATTTAAATGCTTACATCTCTGAATCATATTTAGAAGCCTAAGACAAACACTGATGAAAACATTTCAGTTAAGCAACACTGGTCTTTGTGGAGATGCACATAGGTCTTGGCTTTCCTAATTCTTTCAAAACAAATGAATATAGTCTCTGAGTGTACCTAAATGCCTCTGCTGCTCCCAGAAGACTTTTTCCAAGTGTGAGTCTTGTGGGAATGAGCTTCAGTGTCATGGTCAGATTGGTTCCTTTCACAGTCTTGTCATGCGGTCCTTGTTGGATTTATGCCTGAACAATTAATTTGGCAGACCCAGAGATGAATTTGACAGATCCTTTGATATATGTAAAACATAAGGCACAGTTCATTTGATAGTTGTATTACTATTTTGATTGTGCTAGAATGCAAACAAACAAAAAATGCCCTTCAGGTTTTATGAAGTTATTGGTAACTGATTGTTAAAGCTGCAGTCCTGGATCAGATTTTAACCATAAAAAATATTTCACTTGCTAT
Organism: Turnix velox; assembly: GCA_013400935.1. NCBI lineage: Eukaryota > Metazoa > Chordata > Aves > Charadriiformes > Turnicidae > Turnix > Turnix velox. The sequence goes on along the minus strand of VZTY01008257.1, from coordinate 29,494 downwards.
TGAAACTTAGTATGACTGCTAAGAGAGTCCTGACTTCATCTGACAGTCAATTATTTTCACTATTAGTCTTGTTGACACCATTTATTTTATGAACATGAATGTACAAAATCTGAATATGATACTGCATTTGCTGAAAACATTTGAAGTTCACAGTTCAAGATGAAGGATAAAATGTGTCAAAAATACATTACCTGAACATTTCTGTAACTTGTAAAAATAAGCTCCTTTGCAAGTGGCTCATTCATTGAGTTCCATATGTTGGAATATTTTATAATTCCAAACTGTGATATTTATTTAAGGGACTCACAAGTAATTTGTCAATATTTTTTCTTTTTAATTACACATAATACTCTTTTTTTTCCAGAGGATGAGTAGTTAAGACTTCTTTGATCAAGTTATCATAAGCTTTACTTCCTTTCTCTGAACTCCTTTATAGTTTTGGTTCTCAGTGGGGAATCTCTCTGAAGACTCTTAGAGTCTCAAGTTGCATTTCAGTGTGGAATATTATGGACTAAGAGTCATGGATCAAATCCCTAAATTGTGAGCTGTTCAGAATTGAATGATAAGTGGGATGATGTTTCATTGACCTTTTGTCTTTGACTTCATCAGGGCCCAAATACTGTCATCTATTATCAACAAATTCCTATTATCTACTTAGTCAGAATATGCCAAGCCAGCAGAAATTACAAGAATCAAATACCTCAAATGATGTTGAAAGATTACTGTTCTTGTTATTTGATGTAAAAAGAAGATGCATTTTTAATTATGCAGAAATATAAATTGCTCTGTAACCCCAATCAAAGCTACCTATAGGCTGCCTGATAAATCTATAAACTCATAAAAGCTGGTATAGAAATAAACAGATATTCAAAATAGTATACAAATCAGTTTGACTGTGATTTGATTTTGTTTAGTGAGGAGAAATTTGCTGATATGTCATCTACACTGTTCTCATAATGGATGTGAATGGGTAATCTTGTACTGTCTCAGAAAATACTGAATAATGGCAAAGTGCTTCTTCACATTACCAAAATGATACTGTTTTAAATTAAACTATGTGTCTTCTGAGCTGACAATATGCTGAGAGTTATGTGTGATGTAGGAGAGGAAGAACAGTCTGATTTCATTTACACTTGTCTGACACAGAATAATTTCTGAAAGGTTCTTCATTTATACTGGTGTAAGCTGAACATTTATTTTGCTGTCTTTACTGAGAAAGATGTGGTAGTTAAGACCATAAGCTGAAATCATCTCTCTCACATTAGGAATTGAACTTTCGCACCTAAATAAGGAACACTGTCACTCTGAAACAAATGGAAAGTAACTGTCCCCTTCAATTAAGCATCTTGCCTCTTCATAGATCCTCAAAAGCCAAAACCCACTGAAAGGCCTCAAAAGTGGGATGAAATTGGCTTTAAATGTGTATGACATTACATCTATGTAGATTTCTGTGTCTGAACAGTTATAGCACATACACTGTCCAAACAAAATTTTATGAAACTTCTTGCATAAAACAAAGTTACTGTTAGTAAAATAATACTTTTGTGTTATAATTCTTTTCGTTAAAAAATTCACTACCTAAAATGTCACAAAAATTTGTGATGTGATCAAGTGTATGTATTTAAAATATTTCTTTGATTTTGAATATGGGAGCCACGTATCTTTCAGAGAGTGTTGACTGCAAGACCTGACACCTATCTTCCCTTGTATGCACAGTAAGTACAGAATCACAGGATGTGTTGGACTGGAAAGGACCTTCAAAGGCTATGTAGTCCAGTGCCTCCTGCAGTGAGAAAGTACATCATGCACCATGTCAGATAGCCCAGTCTCATCAAACCTGGCCTTGAATGTCTCCAGGGATGAGGCCTCCACGACCTGTCTGGGCAACCTGTTCTAATGACTGACCACCCTCATTATAAAGAACTTCTTCTTAACGTCTAACCTAAACCTGCCCTGCTCTAGTTTAAAACTATTGACCCTCATCCTATTGCTGCATGTGCTCCCACCCTCTGATCATACTCACAGCCATTCTCTGGACCTGCTCCAACAGGTTTATTTCTTTCTTGTGCTGAGGGCTTCAGAGCTGGATGCAGTACTCTAGTCTCACAAGAGCAGAGAAGAGAGGCAGAATCACCTCTCTTGATCTGCTGGCCACAGCAGAGGTAGCCATGGACACTGTTGACCTTCTGGGCTGCAAGCTCAGGGTTTGGGCTCATGTGCAGCTTTTCATCCATCATTACCCCCAAGTCCTATTCCACAGAGCTGCTCTCTCACATCATCCCCCAGCCTGTATCGATAAATGAGGATTGCCCTGACCTAAGTGCAGCACCCTGCACCTGTCCTTGAACTTCATGATGTTTGCAAGTATGTTTGATATTAAGTAAAAGAACATAAAATAACCGAATTCCTAGAACTTCCTACTCAGTTATTTGGAACTGGACAACTAATAAGACCAATAATTTTTAAGTGTCCTAGTCTGTAGAATTATAGATATATACAAACGTATGTTTGTAATATGTTTCTAACTCCTGAACTGCACCCAGGAATTTTTTTGAAGATTCCTATTTGGTCCAGGAATCATTATAACAATTTCACAAGTAAGTACTGGCAGACATGAGTGTTCTCTGTGTTTACTTAAAAAAAAACAAAAAAAACCAAACCACAAAAAACCAAAACCCAATGAAACAAAAAAGACAAAATCACCATTACTGGCCTGTCTACAGCCCTTTGATTCTCTCTTACTTAATGTGGACTGACACAGAAGCTATCTATCAGATCCAGAAGCACAAATAGTTCCGCATCCTTATTGTTACTGTGCCATTGTAGGTGGGTCTGAGCTGCAACTAGTTTTCTGCAGCAGAGTTTTGCAGGTTTAACTCATTGGGTATTTTGTTATTTTGATTTACCAGATGATGCCTGGATTTTATCTTAACCATAGGAGCAGGAATAAAACCTGATTCCATCTCTCTAAGTGAATTTCAGCATGTTGTAAAGCAGATTTACATGGTTTTAGGTCTTGATAGGGTTATATTTAGCTATGAAATAGGTTTAATGTTGAGTTGGTTGATTTTTGTTTGTTCATTTACTTTTTAAGGTGCTGAACTATTTTGTAGTTGGTGGTCTGTATGTACTTATCTTTTGTAGCTTATCCTGGATCTTGTCACTGTACTCACACAAGTAATTTTCTTTTTTTATCTTCTGAATCTTGAACCTCACTGGATTTTGGGAGATTTAAATGGAAAATGTCTGTTATGACAGGAGCGACAAGGTGTGCTGTAACAAATGTTGCTGTCTAGTCTATTGCAAATTCTTTGACAATATTTGTCTCCAGCGATTTCTGAAAGGTTGTTCTAAGTAAATCCAATGCACAAAACTCAGATGAAACTAATACCAAGAACATGATTAAAAGGAGGCTGGAAGACATAGGAAATGCACACTTGTTTTTCTGAAAGTCATTAATAGTCTCACTCTTAATTGGTTTTCTAAGTGAGGAGTTACTGACTTTTTGGGGGATTTTTAGACCCTTTTGGGTTTACATCCTCTGGCTTACCTAGAAGTAGATTTTAACCTCTGTTTTTTGAATCTTAGTTTGAAATGTTATTTTTCTTGCATTTTCTTGAACCTTACAGGATGTTCCAATCTATTCTCTTAAATTTTGTCTTGATTTCAAGAAACATGTTCTCACATCTGGCAAAGACTGTGACAGGTACACAGAAACTGAGAAACAGGAGAAAGAGTATGCTATACTGCTGAAGATTTGAAAGTGTTTGTTGAAATGTGTAGGTCTTAATGATCTGGCATATCATGGACTGTAAATGCCCGAATAACAGACTTTATTACTCACTTTAACTGATCAGCTAAACATAGTTGTCTCAAATTACTGTAAGAGTACTGAGTTAAAAGAAACTTTTGTTTGGATGTATTTTGATTGTTATTTTATTTCCTTCAAAGCAGTGCTATTCTTTTGTGCTTCCAAGCTGTGTTTTGTAACTAGATAGCTCTTATCCAGTGCAGCTCTACCACAACATTATTGCTACTGAAGCATGCTTTTCAATGAAAAGGTAGAGCTTTACCTGTTGGGTATAGACTCAATACTCATGGTTTCTCAATTGACAGCATCTTTTGGTGATATATTTGAAAGAAAACTCGACATCTATAATAAAGAATTGTTTTATGTTGAAGGATGGACTACACTGTTGCTGAACAAAATAGAGGTAATGAAAAAACATGCATATTATAGACAGTCAGAATACTATCAAATAATCATGGTTTAGCTAGTGTCATAGTCAGATCTTTGAAGATATGAGTGTCACTTTTATCTATTCCTCAACCTAATTACTAATCTTCATGACCCTCTTTAATTGCAGTCTAGGCTAAGATGAATTTCCTTCCATTTCCTCAAAAGAAAGAGCAAGTCTACAAGAAGATAACCTGGGATTGTTTATAGACTTTATACCTGTCCCTATACCTCTAAATTGCTTCAGGGGGCATTTGGAAACCTTGCATAATGAATTGTCCCGTTAATTTAAGAATGTAGGAACTAGCCTATTTGTAGTCCATGTTCTCTGATAATAGAAAAAACATCATACCTTTAACACATGGAGTGTTAAAGGTAGTGTTAAAGAATGGTTGGTAAAAAGTCAGGCTAGACAATAAGAAAAAGCTTTGATATTCACAGATTGTTGAAAGTATTTGCCAGCAATCTGCTTCATCTGCATTTAGATCAGTTGGCTGTGCATAGCAACAGATCCTCAGCAGAATCTCCCTTAAGCTTGCATCTTAAAAGGGAGGTTTTAAACAATTAGTGCATGTGTATCATTGCTTTAGTGCCTCAAATTAATCTTGACACAATTTTCTTTTTGATGTAAAGGAGAAAAGAAAACAAAAAGGAAAAATATTAAGTTTCCCTCTAAATGAAATATAAATAAATAAATAAATAAATTATAAAATAAAGATGTTCAGAAGCAATTGAAGTTTTGAAAATAAATCTGTAGTGTCAATTTAGCAGAACTGCTAC
>VZTY01008257.1:0-24034 GCA_013400935.1 Turnix velox | reverse complement strand
TTTGTAGTCCATGTTCTCTGATAATAGCCATGGCTTCATACCTTTAACACATGGAGTGTTAAAGGTAGTGTTAAAGAATGGTTGGTAAAAAGTCAGGCTAGACAATAAGAAAAAGCTTTGATATTCACAGATTGTTGAAAGTATTTGCCAGCAATCTGCTTCATCTGCATTTAGATCAGTTGGCTGTGCATAGCAACAGATCCTCAGCAGAATCTCCCTTGAAAAGCTTGCATCTTAAAAGGGAGGTTTTAAACAATTAGTGCATGTGTATCATTGCTTTAGTGCCTCAAATTAATCTTGACACAATTTTCTTTTTGATGTAAAGGAGAAAAGAAAACAAAAAGGAAAAATATTAAGTTTCCCTCTAAATGAAATATAAATAAATAAATAAATAAATTATAAAATAAAGATGTTCAGAAGCAATTGAAGTTTTGAAAATAAATCTGTAGTGTCAATTTAGCAGAACTGCTACTAAGCACGTCATTAAATTATTACTATTTGTGCTCTAGAGTATTTTACAAAACAGAATCAACTAGATACACAAACTAATTTTAACTGAAATCATATGCAATAACCTTATGAAAAGACAGTCTTACTCATTTTTAGACACCTTACAGTTACTCTTGTACTTAGCAACTTATTTTCAGGTTATTGTTGAATATTTAGTAACTCAATTTCGGTTTTATTTTTTGTTACTATTAATGGTGTGTTATTAGTAGTAAGTGTGACAGCACTGTGAGGAATGGTCCATAACTATACAGATCTCATATTCGAAATCATAAATAATTTTTAGCAGTAATTTACATAAGACTTATAGATTATTTTATGGGAGTAATGGGACTGGAATTTAAATAGCTCAAATCTCAGTCTGCTTGTATTAATCACATGCAGTTTATCCTTACATGTAGTCATTTGCACAGTACCACTTAGTTTGGAAAATACCCTTAAGGTCATCGAATTTAGCTGTTAACTTTACCACTGCCAAATCCACCACTAAATCATGTCCCCAGACACCACATCTTCAGTCTTTTAAATACCTCCAGGGATAGTAACTCAATCTCTTCCCTGGGCAGCCTATTCCAATGCTTGACAACCCTTTCAATGAAGAAATTTTTATGAATATCCCCCCTTGGTGCAATTTTAGGTCATTTCCTAAAATGGAAAAGAGACCAGTCCCCACCTCACTACAACCTCCGTTTAGACTGTAGCTTGCAACAGGCTTTCCTAATAGCTACTCTTCTTATCTGAATGTATGTGGAATCACATTTTACTGTGGTTTGTATTTCCAACTGAGGTCAGTATCTACAAGCATTATGAAAGCACAGTGATATGCTAGCTCTTGTTACACACTGACAGATGAGACAGTCAAAGCAGGGTAGATTATAGCCTGGAGTTTTTAACTTGTTGCATTTTAGCATTGTAAGAAATACAGTGTGAACGGCTTGTTTTGTTGTGCTGATAGGGCATACTGAAAGCTGTGGGAAGAGTGATCCTTTTCTTCATCAGAGGACTCAGTAGAGTCTTTTTGTGCGACGTCTTTCTCTGTCGTCAGCACAGCAGAGAAANTCAATTTCGGTTTTATTTTTTGTTACTATTAATGGTGTGTTATTAGTAGTAAGTGTGACAGCACTGTGAGGAATGGTCCATAACTATACAGATCTCATATTCGAAATCATAAATAATTTTTAGCAGTAATTTACATAAGACTTATAGATTATTTTATGGGAGTAATGGGACTGGAATTTAAATAGCTCAAATCTCAGTCTGCTTGTATTAATCACATGCAGTTTATCCTTACATGTAGTCATTTGCACAGTACCACTTAGTTTGGAAAATACCCTTAAGGTCATCAAATTTAGCTGTTAACTTTACCACTGCCAAATCCACCACTAAATCATGTCCCCAGACACCACATCTTCAGTCTTTTAAATACCTCCAGGGATAGTAACTCAATCTCTTCCCTGGGCAGCCTATTCCAATGCTTGACAACCCTTTCAATGAAGAAATTTTTATGAATATCCCCCCTTGGTGCAATTTTAGGTCATTTCCTAAAATGGAAAAGAGACCAGTCCCCACCTCACTACAACCTCCGTTTAGACTGTAGCTTGCAACAGGCTTTCCTAATAGCTACTCTTCTTATCTGAATGTATGTGGAATCACATTTTACTGTGGTTTGTATTTCCAACTGAGGTCAGTATCTACAAGCATTATGAAAGCACAGTGATATGCTAGCTCTTGTTACACACTGACAGATGAGACAGTCAAAGCAGGGTAGATTATAGCCTGGAGTTTTTAACTTGTTGCATTTTAGCATTGTAAGAAATACAGTGTGAACGGCTTGTTTTGTTGTGCTGATAGGGCATACTGAAAGCTGTGGGAAGAGTGATCCTTTTCTTCATCAGAGGACTCAGTAGAGTCTTTTTGTGCGACGTCTTTCTCTGTCGTCAGCACAGCAGAGAAAGAGAGACATAGCTGGAGGAAAAGATATATGCCAGAATGTCCATGCAGTGTGATGACCTAAAGGAATGTCACCTTTGCTATGCACCCTCAGTAAAAACTAGAACAAGCCTATTGATCCTTCCTAGATCATGAATAAAATCCCAGAGCTAATATGTGAGTCTGCAGATTCAGAAATGAGAAAACGTTTTAAAAGTAATGGTGAAAAATTACTTTTAATCTCTGACAAGCTAATCACACAGTTCCTGTGACCTTGACTGATGCACTTAGAAGTTTGAAAATGCCCAAATATGGGAGGTTGTCTTGTAACAGAAAAGGTAATTTTCTGGAATATAAGAAGCACAACGCTTCAGCTCATCAGGCCTCAAGTACATGACACAACTCAGCTGAGAAGTAGGATAATAAATTGAAAGAACAGACTTCCACAAAGCTTCTAGTGCTGGTTTAGATTGATGGCTGTGGCAAGAGTCAGCACAAAGGCTAGGCACTCATTAAGTCACTGATCAAAATAAATGCTGTTATGTGGCTTCATTGGGGTTCCCTTAGGAGGGTAAAGGGTCCATTCTCTTAATTTGCTATGGTGGTAAAAGATACTGTTGCAGATCCTCAATTCATTGTTTCTGTGCTGGTAAAATATGCCAATGTAAGTACAAGGTATGGCATGCACAAGGCCAGGTTCAGGACTTAGGCTCACAGTGGGGATGATAAGGGAGAAGTATGCAGTGTGAACTAAAAGGCAAGGACAGCTTAAGCTGAATGGTAGGAAGAAAAAGGGATGAGATATAAATAATTTGCAGAGGATTTGAAATTCCAGCCATCTTCAAGAAGGCATCTTAACAGGCACCTGTTGTAATGCTTAACATTATACCACTTCTCTAAGTTAGCTGCTGCACAGTGTGGCTGTCATTTCTGCAAAGGAGAATAACATGACTGGTTTGGTAAAGTTGCATTTTATTTTATGATTAAGCACTTTTTACAAAGACTGAAAATGACTGGCATCACATGTTATTTACTTAATAAAAAATTAGATCTCAAAATGTAATATCTTGAAAGTTAGTTTGGGGGGAGGTTAATTTATTCATTTGTTTGTTTATCTCTGTTTTCCAGGAGGAGTATGTTAATAAAATATACACCTCCATTAACTACTAAAAGTAATACAGAACAGTGAAGGAGATGAGAGCTTTGCTAATTCCAAGCAACTGAAGTGAAATACTTTAAAACTGGGATGTTGTTTGCAAAATCTCTAGATGTCCTTATCAGTACTATGCAATTAGATTGTAAGAAAATAATTTTCTGTAGAAAATTCTATTGTGGCTTATAATTTGTATTGTTTGTTGTCAACTTTCTGATTTAGCTTGAATTTTTAAATTTGTTTTCTATGAATAAACACTGTGAAGCTATATATATATAGATATATATATATGTGTATCATCAAAAAACAAGCACTTTCTAATTTTAGAAGTGGCTCCAAAAGCAAGGAGCATCTGACTTTATATTAGCAGAGCATCACTGAGGATAATGAAGCTGAACAGGTTTTCAGTAGCTAAGAGCGGGTTGCCTCCTATCTGCAGAAGAAATGTTAGTGTAGGACAGACACATCATCTTGATGACAGGATGACTTAAAATCTGGGAAGTGAGCCAGAGGACAGCTACTCTAAATCAGCCTGTGTAATGCACTACGTGCCCCCTCCCACTCAAGCCCATCTCCTGCTTGCTTTCTGTACTTGAAAAGGGAGCACTGTTCTCAACCCCATTAGAACGGAGAAATGTGATCTATCCAAAGATTTAACCTCTTTGTTTCCTGTACTTTGGCTTCTGTTCATTTACATAAATAAATAAAGGCTCTCATTAGTGTGGTGTAATCAGTCTGCAATGAAGAACACATGGGCACTTGAACTACACTCAGCTTTGTTCTCTTACAAGGCGGTATGGCAGTCCCTGTTCTGGTAGTAAATAAAGAAAGGCAGTGGATCTTTATCTAAAAGCTGTGCAAGAAGTACCTGGTACCTATTTCTATATTTTGGGTATAAGAACAGTGAAAAACCTTTGGTAACAAAATAGATCACAGGGGTCTTTCTTATAAGACTGAAAGTCTGGCTGAGCTTTTACTAAGCTTTAGACTTAAATCTATCTTTGAAGACCTGACTGGAATAGTTATGCTCAAGAACTTCTGCTTAGCATGCCTCATATGGTTTTGTGAGAAATTCGGTGTGCCAATACTGATGTGCCAAACCATCGGGTAGCATATTTATGGAACTGGTTGCTGTTCAGAGCACTTTTGAATCTACAGTCCCAGGTTTATCTCGGGGCTACATCATGCACACAGATCCTAGAATCTGGTACGTGTCTGAGATCTGATGATCCAGTCATATCCTGAATGACTTGATAACAGTCGAGGTATGTGGTTTACAGACCCCAATAAAAAGCATACTGCTTTCAAATGGTGAAACTGTGAAACTCCAGCAGTTTCAGCTCAGTTTCATTTAAAGATTCTGAATTCACGCTCAGATTTTAAAATATTGTTCTTGAATTTGAAACCTATGCAAGTGAAATTAAAGCAAACATTTAAATGAGACATCATCAAAACTGTCATTCCACATGTTAGAAAATCAGGACCAAATTGTTTGAACAGGTTGTAGCAGTTTCTCATTTTTACTAATTGCTTAAATTTCCTTCCATCCTTTGATGTGCACAGCAGTCCTTGACTGTGTTTTTCTGCTGCATCAACACACAATGATGCTCATGTTTCAATACTGTCCAGCTGAACAAAAGATCTAATTATATAAGATCAGGAGTGAGATTAGAACTTGTTTAGAAAACATCACATAAAGACCAGCCACGTAAAGAAAATATGCAAAAGTAATATGAATTAAAAAAATCCTGAGTAGAATTTTCAGTGAACTTTCAACCCAGATAAAAGAAGGGAGCAATTAGACTAACTTTTGGGCAGAACAACGAAGTGTGTACTTGCATAAAATGACATTCCTCATGCTTCCATGGAAAAGATTTACTCCTTGGTGAGGGCTGAGATGTTCTCCAAGAGGAATGCTTCTGTATTCTCTTGAATCTCTATATGTAGCATGTCCGCTGTAATGCATCATTGGTTCTCTGTCACAGCCTTTCTTTATTGCAGCATTACCTAACAAATAGGATTCTGAGTTGCACCATTCAAGATAAAGGTCCTAAATGAAATTTCCTTATTCTTAGCAAGTTCTCAATAAGAGCTGATATAGAAACTACAATGCAATAAAATTGCAACATTACTGTTCTGCTCAAATTTGATACTGTCTAATAAGAATTCTGTCCCTAGAGTCTCTATGTTTTTTAAGTCACTAGAGTTTCACTTTGGGTCTTAAAGCTGATGTCTGCCTGTTTTAATATCTACAAGCCTGTTTACAGCTCTCTTCCCTCTCTAGCATTCTGAAGCTAAATTTGAGCCACCAGGAAGAGCAGTGGATATGATAAAAGCACTCTTGAGTTCTCTGCAGTTACAAATTCTATCAGATTTGGTAAATAGAGAAGAGATTTGAGCTTTGAGGTGCATGAACCTGACCCTATTTTTCCTCATGCTCATACCCTAACACAGATGAATTGGACATTTTGGAGCCCCACATTTACCACATTTCCACTGGCATGTCTTCTCTGAACTAATAGAATAGAGAAGGGAAAAAAGAGGCAAAAGAGTGAAGTTGTGCCATTAGGAGAGGAGTTTGGGAGAAATAAGATTTCAAGTATCGAAAAAATAACAGTCTTTTTAAACACCTAACATAACTCAGTGAGGACAAATTACGTTTTCCCCAGAACGTAAAAGAAAGAAGGGTCAGAGCAAATCATTCAACACAGTGTGCTGCTTCCAGTAGTTTCCATATGTGAATACTTAGGGAAGAGTAAGAGCAGGATAAAAATAGCATTCTTTCTCTGATTGCTTTGCCAGCCTCAAGACTGAGCTAGCTGTATTTAGCAAATCTAAATAGATTTCTTCTCTGCTGGGTTGGTTTTTTTTTTTCAGTTTCCCCTTGAGCCCATGTAAAATTTAGCATCTATTATGTCCTCTGGCAAGGAGTTCAACAAGACTGTTATTCCTTACTTTAAGTACCATCGTTTAGTGTTTCTTTCCACCCTGGTTCCTGTCATCTCTTTTCCAATCTGAAAAATCCTTGTTTACTCAGTCATTCTTTGCTTGAAAGTATTCCACTCCTCTAATCACCTTTGCTTCCCTTTTCTGATTTTTGTTATTATCTTCCACAAGGGGGCTAGAGCTGCACTTACTGTTGAAGGTGCAGGCAAACACAAATTTAGATGGCAACATTATGACTCCAAGCTAGGTTGCCTTTGGTGGTCAAAGGGGAAGTTCCTAACCATATTTTATAGATATTTGCCTTTTTCCGCAAATGAAAAGAGTTTTATTTTGTATTCTGATTCTCAGGGAGAGATTATGAAGTTTGCCTGTAAAGCACAGAAGTGTTATAAATAAATTATGACCATATTAACTGAGTGTTTACAAGTCACATCAAAAAACTTCAGATGCTGCTCTACAAAGCAAGGCCTCTGTTTACAAAGGAAAGTGGCCAAATAAAACACTTCAGTGATACTTCAGCAATATCAAGTTGGGGTTTTTTCCTTAGAATCTAAACTTGATACTAGTTTTCAGATTTGTCATAGAGAAGAATAATTGGTGAATTTTCAGTACAAAATAGTTAATGCAAAGCTAATAAGCTTATACAAATGCTAAGCAAGGAGCCTGTTTTTATTCTGAAAGTAAATGTAACTTGGGCTTCAAAGTCAGTTGTATACTACAATTTTTGCACAGGTTCCTATTGCTTATAAAGTGTTGCTTGTTACTTCTGTAAGTAGAATCACTCCTGAATTCTGCATGTCATACCACAAAAAAAATTGGTACAAGAACATCTAATTAATTCCTCAAATATTCAAGAGCTGTTATAATGCTTCAGGAATACAAAAAGTGTAGAGCTTTCCACTCTCTGTCTCTCTTTTTCTCTTTTTTTATGGAAAAGTTGCTGACAAGTACAGGGTAAAATATAACAAATGTTAAGATATCTTCTTTATGCAAACATATCTTCCACTGAATATTCTTTGTGAATGAACATCTTCTGATACCAAGAAGGAAAAAGATGATTATAGAAGGAGAGGATATGCCTCATAAAAATTGCTTTTTGACTAGATAGACTTTGATGGAGACCTGACAATACTAGCTTTTTAAAGTCATCTAAATGTAGTATTCTGCATGTTACTAAGTTGTTTGGCCTATTTAAGTTCCCTTTCCAAAGAAAGTGGTTCAATAGATGCATCTGATGCTGTTAAATAAGTAGATTAGACATTTAGTCCACATTCCTTGACTGTATACAATCTGGTCATATGTAGTCTTGATGTGTCATGAGAGATTTTTGGTTACAAAAGGCATCCAGAAGTCTTTGGCCCATATCATGTCTGTATAAAGACAGATCATTGAGTGATCAGTTACTCACATTGGCTTGAACTTCTTTGGCCCTGTGATACATATTTCACAAGGCGGTAGCAAATAGACCCCTTTGTTTTGCCTTCTCAGCAAACTCCTCTAAATAGTCTAGGGCACAAGCAGGATGTGCAGTTGCCCAGTTTCCACATGATCTGGGTGATTACAGCAGTCTGTGTGTGTTTGGCAACCTTCATCCTTCAGTACAGGAATCGAGAGATGGCTATAAAAATGGTGTAGTGGCTAGGGTAATACCTTGACTGATAATATATAAGCATTCGCACCCCATCTTGAGTTTTTAACACAGCAAGCTCTCACATGACATTTACTGTTGCTGTAGCCCTGGTTTTGACCACAGTGACAGACCACATCTGCTGCTTAATCACATGTGTAAAAATATAGCCGAGTTCTGGCTCAACAGGGAAAGACAGAGTTTGTTTCAACTTTGCACAGCATTTTTCAGGTTGCAGACAGTGACAAAGAGGACCCTAATATCTTCAGTGTAAGAAATAAAGCAAAAAAGAACTTGATGTTTCTAAGACACAGTTTTTGGCTGCTGCCAAGAGGATTTGGGGTGCCTTCAGTCTGGGGACATACTGACATACTGAAAAAGCCAGGAGAAATCACGGGACTGAAAGAAACAGAAATAGCATTCTCTTGTCAAGCTGTGTAAGTGTGACTCTTTGCTTTATGTCTGACCAGCTTTTCCCCCCACCCATGTTGAGATCTTAACATGACAGATTTTTCCTGTGAAATTTCAATCAATGCAGGATGCACACATATATCGGAAAGGGGTATATCACTCTTAATATAGCACACAGTCTGAACAAGAGAATTGCCATTCTTGTTTGATTCAAATAACAGAGTAATGAAGAATGTTACTCAATTGGTAATGCTTTTTTATTTAAATGTTTCTTTTCACCCATTTGCAAGCATGAAATACACTGAATTGTCACTACCCTGTGATATATTTGTGTGAAAAGCATTAATTTTCAGTGCTGGAGGATGATGTTTGACTGGGTCCCAAGACCTGCTATTACAAGATTTTAGTCTGCTCTTCACAGGGACACGAATTAAGTTACTGCAGAACTTCAAATCTGTCTGATTTTAATGAAAAAACACTGCTGGGAAAGCTTCTGTATATATTCTTAATGGAGAAAATAAGTGTTTGCTTATCTGCTTTGCTTAATTGAATTTGGATTGTAATTGTTCAAGCTATCATTCCTGACTGCTTTTGTAATGGGAATGACTGTATTCTTTCTGGGTTTTGCTGGGTGCATTAGTCTAGTTTTATGAAGGGTTTACACTTCGTATTTGCTTGTCATGTTTTCATAAGAAACAAAAAAGTCCCAAAATAAGCCCATGGACATAAGCTATGAACAGTTAAAAGGAAAGAATATTTGTTACATTATGGATTTGCAAATTGAATGTAGCATGGTTGACAAGGGAATTCAGAAAAGTATTTATACTCTCAAATAGTAACTTCTACGGTAATAGTAAAGGACACATAAAAAAGAACTGATATAAAAGTTTGTTGGATGTTTTAATTCCCCAACAGAAAACACAGAAGAAGGAAAAAATAAAATGAAAACCAGCAGGAATATGAAAAGAGCTTTAAAGTTATCAAAATGTTCAGGAGGAAAAATGGGAACAATTCAATTTAAACTACTGTTTAGCAGTTGGCTTGTTTCACTTGGCTTGTGACCTTCCAACACAAGCCAAGATACATGGAAAATCTATGTAGGATAAGAAACACATATCAGACAAGTAAGTGCATCTAGTGATTAGACAATAGAGTAAATTTTACAATAAATAAATGCATTTTCCTATGTAAAAGTACTGGTGGCTGATATAACTGCATAAAAACAAATGGATTACTTATGAAAATCATAGTGAATATTGTTATGTAAATATACCAGGGGAATGAAATGGGTCTACATGTGGAACAAAATGAAATTTGACTTTCTGAATTATTTAGCTCCATTTCTATCTATTTCCTTTCTTGTCTCTCTATACAAACATACATATGTAGTAATGATAAATGGAGAGTCCAGAGAAAATCCTCTTTGGCTATGAACTAACCTGCAGCACTGAAAAAACAGAAGGAAATGTTACTTGAGAAAAACTTCTTATAAATTCTATAAATAACTAACGCATAGTGGTTTATGTTCTACAGAAACTGTTACTAGCTGTAACTGGCTATGCACACTGCAACAGGAACTATGGAACCCATAAGAGTTTCTTTTTTTCTGCTCTAATGACATTTGTTATTTCTCTTTCATGTGGTTGATACATTTATAGATTTGTCAAGGAACTTGCATTTAGTAAGGTATTGATTATTTCCTTTTAAAAATAAATTTAAAAATAATAATCTGTCACTGACTTTCATAGACAATTACCTGAGTTCTAGTTTATCCAAATTTCCCCTGAAGTGAAAGTAATTTTTAAAACTTAGGTTAGTTGATCAAGTTCACTTTAATATTCAGATCATCCATTTTATGTTTCCCTTGGAACAGTTTGTCGGAAGCTTTAAAGTCACTAAAAAGCTTTCTATACAATGGCAAGCATCACATACTAGTTGACATTTATTCTTTTTCTAGGGTTTTTTCCTTCTACACTAATTTTCTTCTATTATTATATATATTCCCTTGATCTTTTTGATGTGATTCATGAAGGTCATTAAAAAAAGCATTGTCCTCCTTGTGTATCATGAAGGTGATACACATCTTTGGCTATGTTTTGTGAGTATGAATTTATGAAATGTTGTGAGAAAAATGCTATCCTGTCTTATTCTTTCCCTGTTCCAATAAATTTTATGTGTCACTTTGACAAACAGAAGCCTTTAGAGCCTTTGATGTTTGCAGATTACTGGGGAAAATGGGTAAAATGATACTATTTTTAATTAATTGATTAAAAGATCCAAAGAATGGATCTGTTCCACCCTTTTTCCTCTCCAAAATGAAATTGAATTCATGTTATGCTATATGTTAACTCAAACTGATTTTGAACCTCTTTATGCATTTAAAAAAAGAAAAATTATAAATTGTTTTCTTACCTTGATATCTTTTTGGAAAGGATCTGGGTGTGAAAACATTAAGGACATATAGAAACTTGTACTACTCCCTGACCTGGGAGCAATTTACATTAGTTACTCTCTACTTCATCTTGACTTAGTTTTTGCTGTAGAAATTAACTCTTCTAAACCCATGTTGCTATGGAAAATATAAACTAGTTTTTTAATAGCTTGTAGATCAAATAGATGAACTCTGGGAAACTCGAGTAGAAGCTCTGTTTTGTCATGCTGGGCAGCAAGTCCTTATTATAGGAACCATCTTCATTATTCATTGGCATCTTTGTAACTTAAAGTTTCCTCCAAGTAGTGTTAACATTTGATGATGAAAAAGACCAATAAGCTGTGCTGTGGATGTGCTTTGTAAAATGAATTAGCCTTTTGGGAACAGAAGAGCTGCAGCTTCAGTGGTAACAGTTATGTTTTTATGACCCGAAACAGAAATAAAATTTTGAAATAGCAAATTAGTGCAAAAGCTTAGTAGGAAAATTACAAAAAGCCTAGAAATTGAACATGTAAAAAATCATTGTGATTTATCTGAGTGTCTGTTTAGTAATGGTCAGTTACACGGGAGCCAAGAATTAGAAATCCCATTTTCCTTGCATCAAATAATGGCTAAAAGTATTTTTATTAAAAATGTCCATTATGTGAGTTCTATTTCCATTTTCTTTATGTTGCATTTTCCTCAGGTTCCATTTTCCTCATTGCATTGGGTAACTATTAAAAACAGAACAATTAATGAATCAAGGATCACACCAATTGCCAGTTTAATGATCAACAGATGACGATAGATGACATGGATATGAGGAAATATTAGTTGGATACTGTAAGCTTCAGAGTAATTTATGATGTTACCTTAGATGTAATAATTTTGTTGTCAGTTTGTGGAAGCTGGTAAAGCAAAAAAAGAAAATTCAGCAGTGAGATGAGAGTGGATTCTTATATAAAATACCTTAAAGAACATCTAAAATCCATCTTGTGGTAATGCTTGAAAAATTACATATCCAAACCTCTGGTGAACAGTGCTGGCTAATGTCATCTTGTCAGTTTTTCAGTTTGTTATGCTGTTGTTTATTCTAGTTAAAGACAGTCTATGATGGCCATTGGTATTTATCAGTTGAGTAGGCAGGGATATAACATGCTGTGCAAGTTTTGTTAATAAAGACTTCCATAAAATCCAACATTGAATTAAAAATTCCCAGACAATTGACTACTCATAGGAATTCGGTTTATCTTTTTTGGGGTTTATCTGGTTAGCCTTTTCATGCTCTAGTATCTGAACATCTATTTCCATGTGCACTGTGTGCATACACCACATGCAGGATAGAAGCCCCGTTTTTGAGAAATCTTAAACTTCCATTTGCTGAGCAGTAGACCTTTGGTTTGCCAAAGGTACCTGTGTACATCTGGCTTTATATTAGAGATGAAAATACTTGAGTGTATGTCAGAGAGGGCAGAAAACTAGTTTTTGTGTCAGAGAGACCCTATCTCAGTTAAGGGTGAAGCTATTGTATTCAGAATTTGCACAAGCACACTAAAAGAAACAGGTAAATCATCTCTTATCCTATTTAAAATATTTTTGAAGCATTAATACTAGGATTATAGGAATGATGTGGTTTCCCAAGGCCTTGCAGGAAATTTGAGTCAAAGTGCGAAAATGAAAACAGATGACATATTAATAGTCCCTTATACTTTGGCATCATATCAGTATATAAATATCAAGGAAGGCCTAAAAAAATGAAGTGACATAAAAAAAGGAGAATTTTAGGCTGGTGCATTCAAAAAGATAAACACTTTCAAATAGAGTTCACACAAGGTAGCACAAGGCAGCAGAATGAGCAGGAAGTTGCCTAAAGCCAGCATTTGCTCACTGTCCAGTTAGGGGTAGACTAGCTGATGGAAGTGCTGGGATGAGGAGCTGCTTTTAAAACACAGATTAAAGAACATCTACGGCATTCCCTTGAAATCCTCAGCCTGAGGTACTCTCTTGCTAATAGGCTGACTGCAGAGCAATGTCTTCAGTTTTCAAAGAAGTTGTGGTGGTTTCTTTGTTTTTTTGTTCAGTGTGTAGCTGCAGTCATTAATTAGAACTAAGAGTGATTGTGTTCATAGGCTACAGGTGACTAAATTCTGCTTAAATCCCTTCAGAGGCAGAAACTGGGATGGGGTGTGGGGAAATTTAGAGTGAAGTTTTACCTTAAATGCTTGAAGTGTACCTTATCTCTTCTTAAAGCCATAACAGTAAGTCAAGGGCCCATATCCCTGTCATTGGCTATTTTTCTATTTCTTGTGTAGTACTGAGGGCAAAAAAGCACCAATGGCTAAATGATGTCTATCAGAAGAAAGGCTACAAGCAGTTAGGAAGTTTGTATAAGTGATTTATGTTTAATTTTGTGAGCTCACAGTTCTGTTTAGTTGAAAGAATAAAGAAACTCGGTGTTAACTTTGCAGTAAGCTGGGAACTCCTGTGGAAAATTACCAGTTAAGCAGTGGTCATTGATTCAGAAAGGAGTTCTTCTGGATTTTCCAACAGCCAGACTGATGTTAATTTTGTGAAAAATTGTTCATCCAAATCAATACTTATTTCATATATAATTTACAAAGAAAAAGGAAGAAAAGATACAGAGAGATGGATGCAGTAGAATATCTTGCTAGTAGGCATAAAATAGTAAAAAAATCCAGGTCATCAAATGTGTTGATTTAAAAAATATATTACTATAATTATTCACCATTCCTTTAAAAGGTCTGCATCTTTATAATATTTTTTGTCAGTCTATTTCAGCAAGCTGCTTCTGTCTGAATCTCTGTACTAACCCAGATCAAAGTGTATCAGATCATTCAAAGTGCACAACTTAATGAAATGTGACTTACATAATTTTTAGCAATTTAAGCATCCAGCAAGTGTCATCCAAGGGGCCTGGTGAGAGACATGCACCATACCTGACTGAGCTCTTTGAAAGGAGTGCTGAGGCCATGCTCCCTCACAGAGTGTGAAATGATGACTCATGCAGCCATGTATACACTAGGTCACTTAGGTGGAACCAAAATATCTGATTTTGACTTGTAATGTCTTTCTATGTTTTGTTTTCTAACTAAAGGCTAAGTCATAGAGATCTGCCACACTTCATGAGCCCAACTCTGCCTCAATCTGTTTACAGCAGTGCCATCATTACAATAGCTCTGATTCTCTCCTGTGGCTCTGTGTGGAAAGATTCAGAGCTGGGGTTCGTTTTGTTCTTTATTTTGTTGTTGTTGTGTTGTAACACAAGAGGAAATCTTCTGTACCATTTTTTTTTTCACTAGGAGTTACTTTGGCCTTGTACTAATGCTATCTGACAGCCTTCTCTCAGAAGGGTAGAAGAGGTTCCAGTTTATTGTTTAAGGGAGGAGTGGAGATACATTGCTTCATTTCTTACTCTTTTTTGGTTTTGGTGATTTTATTTTGCTGTGCACCTGCTACTGTAGTTCAAGTGCCCTCAAACAAAACTAGTCTTTACTTCAAATCACTTCTTGTACACTGAAGAAGTTATCCTAGTGGTGACTGGATGGGTTTGCATTATCGCTTGAGTTGACTGTTATGGACAGGCTGTTCATTACTATTGGCTTCACAACCAATCTAATCAGTTCATTACTAAGCTTAAATAAAGTGATTCTCTTTCACTCTGTCTGCAAGAAAAATGGTTCTGAAGCAAGAAGATGGGCACTTGACTGCCTTTGCCATCAATGTGCAGTTTAGATGGCTTAGCTGGCAATGATCCCTGCCTCTTCCCTTCCTGTAGTCCTATACTGCTACAGTTTAGCTTCACAACTGCTGAGATTTTTTATGTTCATTAAATAACACAAGACTAGTGAAAATACACATACATGTTCAGATACAGAACCTTTAAAAGTTCATTACAGTAGTTTACCTTTTAATTTGTTTGAGCAAATGAAGACTGAAAGTAAAGCATTTATTGTAGCAAAAAAATTAAGGGTAAAGTGAACATTTTCATTTTTCTGGACTTTCTAGGTTGGCATCTCATACGGAAGACTAATGAAAAATAAATACATTTTGCTGCCTAATTACTTGACATAGCATGACAGCAAATTGCTGCAATAAACACTTTTTGAAGATTGAACTGGATATCTTTTTATTACTTCAGTATTACCCTCTTCATGTCCCACACCCAGCATAATTTCATTCTTTTTTTCCTCATTCATTACAAAAAAACCTCATCTGTATGAGTTCTTACACAAACATACGCACCTGCTTGCAGGAAAAATATAAGCAACAGAACATTATATATTCTTTTACATAAAATATATGCAGGTCAAAAGACCAGTAATTATCACATGTGAATTCAAGTCCAGAATTGTTACATGGTTGCTCCAGTGTTTGGTATGTTTACATTAAGTAATAAAGAGTTGCTGTTGGAAAGGTTTGTTGTATTTTGGTATCAGCTAGGTATCTTTAAGACAAGCATTAAAAGTGCTTTAACAGTAATCTAGTTTTTGTCCATTAAGGAAATTCAAAGACTCAGAGTTTGCATTTTGATTTTGATGTACCTAAGCAGAGGGTACAAACAAGAGAAAAAGATATTAAGTTATCCTTCTCCTGATCCAGAACATTTGCCAAAGAAGGCCGGTTTGTGTCTAGCATATGAAGGAACTTGGGGATAAATGCATTTTGACAGAAGAAATAGCAAGAAGGGAGTTTCTGATAGCATAAGGTGTATAACTTAATTTGGAAATTCTTTAATTTCCACACTAAAAAATTCTGTAAAAAAGTATTAAAAAATTTGACTCTCAGTAGAACTGTCTTGTGTGAGATATGCAAGGTCACTATCCTTTGTCTGTTTAGAAAAGCTGTACTACTTGGCCTATGTGATTGAACAGGTACATGATGCCATTTGTACATGAGGAAATCCTATTTTGACATAACCATAATATTTTCAAATATTTTGATATCATTTAAGACAAGGTAAGGATATCTTACTAAAGTAAAAGTGAAACTACTAGAACATTTCAGATTTTTTTTTTGCAGTAGAGAAATTTTTATAGTTAAGTATTATGCAGTGTAGTGTTCTGTCAACTCCTGAAGATTCTCTCTATAATTTTTTAATAGAAGACTTTTTTACTTTATTCAATTTATTTTTCATCAATATAAAAACTGTTATCCATCAATTTATTGAATGTTGGTATAGTTGTAGTGATACAATATCCTTAATGCAAATGCATTTTCATGGGTTTAAAGTGCCTTGTATTGTCACAACTAATGTTATATTTTAGGAAATGTAAAAAACAATGACCACAACAACAATCAAAAAAGTGTCTTTTTTGGGAGCTGTTCGGAAATTAAATACAATTTCTGATATTAGTTGTATATTACTTTGTCTGTAGAATGCTATATGAATTTTTGTTGATGAGATTCATTATTATAATAATCTATTGATGCAGTGGTAAATCTAACCTTATAATTTATTGCCAAGTTTTTTATTATATTTGCAAAATTTTGCCATTTTGTTTCATTTGCAACAATTAAATAAGAAATAGAGCAGCTGCAGGCAAATGCTTTCATTCATACACAGATGTGCTGTCTTTCTGTAGCCATAGCCTGGAAAAATAGAACCTGATCTCATGATTCTTTTTCAGAGGAGCTGGAATGACTGCTCTTTAGAGCAAGTTTTTCATGCATCATCATTCAAGGCTCAATCCAAAACTCCTAGAATTTAGCAGGAGCATTGATGAGAGCTTTCATAACTTTGGATCAGGAAGTGAAAAGGAGCTCTCAGTCTCATTATCCAGTGAGAACCAGTGTAGTTCATTTCAAAAGATGAAGCAGATATTGATCTGCTATGTGAAACTCTGTTACATGGTCTTCTAAACACTAGGACTAAGCCCTGGAATTGTTGTACAAGGTTCTGGCTTAACATGTAAGTCACGTTGGCTGACCAAGTGCAATCCCTTGAAACTCTATAGCCTACAAATTCTGGCTAACCTTAACCTTATTTCATGCCTAGCTAATCAATAAGTGTTTGTTTGGCAAGATATTTTACCAGGTGCTAATGGTAAAGGTTCATATCCGTTAACCCAGAGACAATGTAATTTCAGAATCAATCTGAAGGGGCTCTGCTTCCTTGGTTTCTCCACAGTGAGAATGTAATTTTGCCAACCTGAAGGTGGCAGGTGGAAACTAGACTAGACCTGGGGCTCTCTTATCATAGGAGGGGGAGAAAAAAGGCAGAGCTTCCTAGAGAACAAGAGAAAATTGTCTTTGCTCCTCCTGCTGCTCAGGGAAATTAACTGGGGATAAGGATACTGAAGGTGACTAGAAGTTGCCCTGGGACACAGCCTGTCCCTCACCTCAGCCTCAGCAGAAGGAACAGCAGCCACAGACCCATTATGCCAATGCCTACTGCAAAACCAGATGATGTTTGCACCACAGATAGTGCTGTTTTCTCATCTGTCATCTGAAGCAGCCACCCACTTTGTCTGTGCCTAAAGTTAAAAAATGAAGTGACATATGAAAGAACATTTCTTTCATTTCTTTCATTTTTTGTTTTGCTTTCCTTTAAGAGACATATTAAACATTCATTTATATCTATTGCAAAGATACATGGCTTTCCAAAGGCCTTAAAAATACATTCCTGAGTTTGATTGTGACAATTCAACTTCTTCTCCTATTCTAACTTTGTAGTTACACTGCTGAGTGCAGGAAAAACAGTTTAAAATTAACATAAATCAGTTTGGTTCAGAGATTTTAAAGTCCATCAAAGATTTCAGGGAAGTTTAGGTCAACAAAAGCTGTGAAGATCACTGTGAAGATTGGTAGAAATTGTTCTCAAAAAAATAATTTAAAAAAGATTTGGCATCAATTTAATCCACAATAATGAGGGCAATCATATTTTAAGCACAGCTAAGCAGTGGTGTTAAGTGTGAAAGCTTTGCTTAGATTGTGTAGAATAATGACATACTTTAAAATGCTTATTTATTAATTTAGTAGCCATTTGCTTGTTATGGGATAACACCCATAAAATGTGTAGAATAAGAAGTACTTGGAATTAAAATTCTAAAATAAAATCTTAATTTACAAAAGACTGGATTTTCCTTGTCAAACTAATTCCTAAATTACTTTGAAAATCATGTATCATTGCAGTCATTGGCTTTTATTTATGTTCACATCAGTGTCCATGAAAAAGTTCCAGCATAGTAAGACATTTCCTAGGATTTTCATTTCTTTCAGTGATATATAGTCAATTTCTAGAGCAGTCTTTTGTCTTTTCTGTGGAGAGACAATGCCTGAAGTCATGACATTTCATAAAAAAATAACAGAAAATTATTTAAAAGCACTTGTGTAGACATTGTAGTTTGGGATTTCTGATTGCTTCAATCAGATATTCAAAATTATTATTGTAAGCAGGTGTCAGGCAGATATCACAGAAAAAAATTTCTCCAATCATATATCAAAAAATTAGAAAAATAAAATCTATTGCAATCTGTGATGCAGTAATGCAGTAAAATTGAAATATTTGTTGATTTAAGATTAGCAACAGTAGGTCACAGGGACAAAACAAGTCATTATACACTTTTCTGTCTGATCTATATTCCTAGTCCCTATAAAATGTCAGATTGAAGGTGACAAAGAGCAGATCTCCTGTGCAAGTACGTAACAAGAGAAACCTTTTCCTTGTGACCTCCAAAACCTGCAGAACATCATTTCTCATGACAGCAGAGCAATGACTTTTTTTTATGCTGGTGAATCTGAACCAAATGGTGACATCTACTGCTCAGATCCCAGCCTTTTTTCCTCTATTCACATGCTGAATGCTGTTTTACTGATTCCTCATTCCAAGGCAACATGCAGAACAGGTGCACTAAAATGTGCTATTTGGGCATCTTCTTTCAGGCTGATTCCCAGAAGAATAGCTGCCATACAGCTCGTGATTCATTGCTTAGTTGTGAAATAAGGTACACATTATATATGGAAGGAAGAATAAAGAAATCAAGTAAATGGAACACAAGTATTTTTATCTTATAGCCTTTCACCTTCCCCACCTTTTTTTTAATCATTTAAAGCAAACAGCTTAATGTCAATGAAATTGCCTCAGAAATATGTTCCTACACTGACATGAGCTAAGTGCTGTCATAAAATTGCTGCCAGTTGTTCAGTTCTTATGACCTGCTGGATGTTAATATATTTTGAAGGAAGGATGGAGCGCTTCACTCAGCAGTCTGTTCTTCACTTAGTCCTCCGTTTCTGCTTTCTCAGTGTGGAAAAAATCCCTTTTTTAATGTTTACTTCTTTCCAAAAAAAAATACTATTGTGCATTTGAATTCCAGCAGCATTTGATTTTCTCTTTTTGCACTTTTAATGTTTTATGTAGACAACATATGTTCATCAACAGTAGGTATTTGCATGCAGGCAGTTGTTTGTGAAATGACTGGTTTGATAAATGCTGCTGGAAATTATTTTCCTCATTTCTGTTTTAGGATTCCTAATTTTTGCGAGAAGAGAAGAGGAGGACTATAAAAATCAGCTTTTTTTCTTCAGGTTGGATTCTAGGTTTCTGCTGAGAAACCTATTTCAAGACTGGCAAGCTGTTTCCCTAGAAAATCATCAGAACTGCAGTTATTCATCAGAAAATGTTTGGATGGAAGTACCTCATCCAACCTCACTTCTTTTGGCACAAATAGCTATCTTAAATTCACAAGTCTTTGAATGCCTTCCAGTTAGATCCCCGGGCCTGAAAGATTAGAGGTGTAACCTTCTGTAGCTGTCACCTCATCTGAAATTGCCTGATCAACACTCAGCCTTCAAGCATCAGTTCAGTCTTTCATAGCATTAGTTTCTGATAGTTAACTTAAAATTTGGAACAGTTGAAGACGTGTTGCTTGTTGTCATGGAATAATTGTAAAGGATCACAGAATGTCAGGTATTGGAAGGGACCTCCAGAGATCATCCAGTCCTATCCTCCTGCTGGAACAGAACACCCTCTTCAGGTCACACAGAAATGCATCCAGGCGGGTTTTCAGTGCCTCCAGAGAAGGAGACTTCACAACCTCTCTGGGCAGCCTGTTCCAGTGTTCTGTCACCCTCACTGTGAAAAACCTTTTTCTCATATTTCTGTGTAATCTCCTGTGTACCAGTTGCCCCTTGTCCTATCACTGGAGGTCACTGAGAAGAGCCTGGCTCCATCTGACTGACACTCACCCTTTACATATTTAAAAACATGAATGAGGTCGCCCTTCAATCTCCTCTTCTCCAAGATAAAGAGACCCAGCTCCCTCAGCCTTTTCTCAAAAGTGAGATGCTCCAGTGTCCCTTCATCATCTTTGTGGCCCTGCGCTGACTCTCTCAAGCAGTTCCCTGTCCTTGAAATGAGGACACTATACCCTGAACCGGACACAATACTCCAGATGTGGTCTCATCAGGGCAGAGTAGAGGGGGAGGAGAATCTCTCTCAATCTATTGGCTATGCCCATTCTAATACACGCCAGGATGCCACTGGCCTTCTTGGCTCATGGAAATCCTGGGCCCGGGGCCAGTCACTGGGCACCGCCTCTCGGAGCTGCCGGGGTGCGGTCCCTCTTCGCAGCTTTCTCCGGCTTCCGAAAGGCCAAAACTGAGCTTCTTGCCGGCTCGTTTTCGCTGGGATTCCCTTCCCCAGCACGGACTGTCCTCCGCTGGACCTTGTCTTAACGAGTTTTTGTAAGTAGGTTTGCGTCTCTCCACATTTTTACAATCCGTGTGCTTATTTTAAGGTTGTTACTGGATTATATGAATGTGATCAGTAGGAAGTAACATGGCATGTGAAGCTTAGTCATCATTAAGAGATGAATGTGTGTTTCAGGGTAATTCTTGTAGAGATTTTACCTGCTTGCCGTGTGATTCATTAAAAAAAAACCTGTTGTACCAAGATCTTAAGTGCTAAAACATCTAAGGTAGACAGTGTAACAGGTCAGGAATGTTTCAGAGGAAACATGCTGAAACAAAGCATTCGGGTAGTTACCTGAAGGAACAGTCTAGGAATGGTTGATAAGTTATTTGTGAGTGTATTTGTTGCTGATTTTCAGAAAACCACTTACAGTTCTGCTTAGCATGAGCCAAATTCCTCTGCAGTTTAGTGAATATGTTCATTTAACCCCCAAATTCTAGTAGAAGTTGAAAAGCATGATGGCAGCAATTGAAGGGGATCAGGTGAGTACGTAATCTGTAACCATAACAAACCACACTGCCAAAATGCCTCATTCAGACAGTTCCTTTACAAGTCTTTGTTTTTTGTTGAATATATTTATTTTTCTGGTTCTTCTTCCCAGTATGAATTGGGAAGTCTCACTTCCTAGTCAAGTATCAGTTCAGTGTCAGTTTAACAAACTCTTTCAGCACAAGTTAAAATGCTCTTTGCACTGTCCTTGATACTGTGCTGTTCTTTCAAGCCTGGGGGCCTCAAAAGTTAGGAGAGTTTGTGAATTAAATGGATTTGCAGAAATAGGAGAAAAATGTATTGGAGATTATTGTATAAACACAAACAGAAAAAATATACTTGTATTTCTTAATTTTTAACATTTCAGTCTGATAGAAGTTAAAAAAGATAATCCCTGTGTTTTAAAAGCGCCTGTAAGAAAGAGAGCAAGAGGAGAGAGTAGAAAGTACTGCTGCTAAAACCAAATGCAGTAAATCAGGTCCACGACACTTTTATCAGTATTAGAATCTTCCACCAATATCTCAGGAAACTGTGCAGTCAGCTAGGCTTTGCCTGGTTGGGTACATAAAGGCATGAATGATTAGACTTTTCCTCTCCTGATGTTTCTTGTTGGTGGATGAGTCAGTGAGACTGCATCCTCCTCACAGACTGAGATACAGTTGTTTGGGCATACACAAAGAGCTGGGATGGGCTGGATGCTTTATTAAGGGGTATGGTGTACTAATTGGATTGTTGTATTGCTTTAATGTGCTATATGACTGTCATCTTGTGTCAAGGTGG
Organism: Turnix velox; assembly: GCA_013400935.1. Classification (NCBI taxonomy): domain Eukaryota; kingdom Metazoa; phylum Chordata; class Aves; order Charadriiformes; family Turnicidae; genus Turnix; species Turnix velox. The sequence goes on along the minus strand of VZTY01008257.1, from coordinate 2,070 downwards.
AGCAGAAAAGGTAGATCATTAGGCACACATCTTCTGAGGTTTTTCTGCAGAGTTAATAGGTCTTCTACTAATAAATATATCTGTTCCAGTGGTAAGGAGGGCGATTGATCTTTGTGCTGCATTCCTCTGCCTTTAATTTACACTCATTTTTGAGAGTCAATCCTTCTACAGACTAGTGTTAGTCAGTGATCATTTAGGGCTTGGTATATTTGACATAAAAGTTGTATGTCAACTAAGTGTGGGTCTTAAGGGATATGGGATTGGCAAGTGAAATATCTCCTGCTGTATGAAATTCCATGGCTTGTGCAGCCAGCAGAAATTAAAAATCTGTTTTATGACTGACAGAGAAGGAATACCAAGTCCTGTACAGGATGGAAAAGAGTAGGCACCATCTGCTACTCTGTGGAGTAGCATTATAAAATATGTCGGTCATGCCATTGCTGAGAAAAGCAAGGAAAATTCTGCATGTCACTGCATCTGTTACATCAGATACAACTTCCAGGGTAGAAAAAAAATTACTGATACACTGTAGAGAAGCTGCTTCTGGTTATGTGAGTCTCAGCACTCCTGCTAGTTCAAATGTTAGATTACAGGAATAGTCTCCATCCTGATGGAGGAGGAAGCATATAGAGAAATGCAGGTGAGAATTAAACATTAATTTAGTTCTTATCAATAGACAAAACATTTCTAGTCTAAGAATTTTTCCCATGTGAAATCATGTCTATTACTCAATGACTTCTATAATGACTCATTGCTTTACATACAAAAGTATTGAAATCTTGCTCATCAATTTTTTTTTATCTATGTTGAAAAACAGTTGTTCATTTTGCATTTACATTACATTGCATTAACTCATGTTAAAATCCATGTCGTTCAGGTTCTTGAGAAACAAGGCATCAGCCTTGTTGGAAATCTGCCCTTGGACAAAAACATGTCTGTCCAAGGTCAGAGGCCAGAAAGTCACATTTGCCAATGGGTAATTTTTGCATGTGCAGAGAAGGAAGCAGATTAAAGTGTTTGGAGTGTTCAGTGCAGAGGTGCATGGAACGTCCAGGTGGGTACTGACGATGGTCTAAAGAAGGGGCTTTATTCTTTTTCATTCTTTGGATCAGTGATGCTTTACTGTTGAGATAATATTGCCATAACTGAAAGGTGGAGATAATAAGAAATGAGGCTCAATATGGTTTCCTGTTGCAGTTCAAAGTCCTTTGAGGATTCAGTATGGTCTAGTGAAAAAGGATATTTTGTGCTTAGATTATTATTTTGTTCTCCAATTTCTTCAAAAGGAGTTGATGGTTCCATTTTTGAGTTTTCAGAAATATTTGTTTCACTGATCAGTCTGAAGAATGAGGGTTTGTTGTCTTTGCTCTGCTCTTAGTGAATTGCAAAAATTAATGAGAAGTCAAAGGAATTATTCTCTTATTTGATTGTAGTAAAGAAGCTGGCTTATTCCCATTCAGTATTTCAACTTCATCTTCCTCCACAAGGACAGCATACCCAAATCAGAGAGCACCTTCCCTGAGAAATCTCAGTTCCTCATGGTATCACAGAACATTTATAATTTTTTTTAAGATTTTTTTACATGTCAAGAGCACTGCTGATCAGATTCTGGCTCTGCATTACCATTTACAGCAATGTAATGTATCTGAGCACAGAAAAGCTTCATTTTTTTCACTAATGTAGGTCACAAACAGAGCCACAATGATCTAATTCATTGAACAGAACACTGAGTAACAAAGGTGTAAGTGCTTTGATTGCTCTTCTCCTGATCCTTAAAAGACTTTACCTTGTAAGTATTTGGTTGTATTTTGTTGTAAAACTAGTTCTACTGCCCTGTACTTTTCTGTATATTTTTTCCAGAAAAGCAGTTTCTACAAATACCCACAAGCAGCTAGCTTCACATTAACTGATTTGAGACAAAATTATCATTTCCGTATCTATACAGATTTCTGTATTAAGTACAACAAAAGATATTTTGATGTAAAAGTAATAAATAAATTCCTGTTTACATTCCTAAGAAGGTAAAAGGTGAAGACCGCCTGGAGAGAAGAAAAACAACAAAACAAAACA
>VZTY01008255.1:14679-26234 GCA_013400935.1 Turnix velox | reverse complement strand
TGCACAGTGTCCTTAATGTCAATTACGTAAGTTCCAAGCACAACCTTTAAAAGAATTCAAATACATTTTTAAGCAGATGGATTGCTTCCCAATCTTGGCTTTAACATGTACACTATATACTTTATCTGCCTACAGGGACAGAAAAAAAATTTCTATAAATTAATATTAAAATTAATTTAGATTGTAATAATATGCAGAAGAATGAAATTCCACAACCACTCCTACAGGAAATACATAATATCATTTATTGGTTCTAAGAATCCTTAAAATCAAAATTGGTTGTATTTCAAGGAACTAACTAGGGAAAGTTTTGTCATGGTACCCACTGTCAGTTTCAGAGTAGTTGTTTGAAAAAGTGCAAGGGATTACTCTACATTTGTTATAACGTCTCTTACTGGTACTATCACATGTCGTTCCATTTACATCCTGTTGCCCTGGTAGACTACTGCACTGCAGTACTTATAAGTAATTGTTTTTGCTTTTTGTTTGCAGAGTATTTGATTACTAAGCTTCTTTTTAGCATTTCTTGTGCCTGAAAAGGAAAAATTTTCATCTAAATTTAGCATTTTGTGCAATCATAAATAGCAATATTTAAAACCTTCATGCTGGAAAAGCAGAGCTAAAGAATAATAAGGATTACTGCTGAATATTACTTCAATGAGTACCTTTATTCTAAGAATATAAAAGTCAACTTTCAATACAGTAGGAATGTTTCAACTTCAAAGTGTAAACACCCTTTGAAGGGTGTTCCTCTTTGAAGAAGCTTCACCAATCCACATCTACAATATATTCCACAGAATATAACTACATAGGAAAAGTACAGACTTTATGAAATGACAGGTTATTTTATAACGAACCTTAGAAATAAGATTACTTAATTTATTATTGAGTACAGCTTCTGCTGTGATATACTTTAGATATAAGATTGCAGCAATGAACTGCTGCCTCTCAGGATGCATCTCTGCTAATTACAATGCATTCTATAAGGAGATAATAAAAATAAAATGAAAGATCAAATGACTTTAGCCTGACTGATATGTTTACAAAAACCGTGAAAACTTGTATAAGCTTCCACATTTATTCTCCTTTCATCTAGTATTCTGAGCTGTGTTTTAGATTTCTAAGCTATGAAAACAAAGAAGTGGTAAAGAACTACATTAGTTGCCTGGTTTTCATCAAATACTTGACTGTGACTTTTGTGAAATAAATATATATAAAAATAAATCAGAATACTACCTTTAAGGTATAATAACCTTTCATGCTTAGCATGGGTTTATTGTTTACCATGTATTTATCAATAAATTCATGCATTTCTTGTATTTTTTTGTGCTCTGATTACTGTTGTGAGTCCCAGCAGTAGACCTTTTTGCTTTTCTTTGGCTTTTGGCAGCTGTCTGGCTGCGGTAGTGCCATTTGTTGGGCTGTCTGGTGAACTAACCATGCTTTGATCCAGATTAAGAATATTGTAACAAAAAGAAGAATGGAAAGGCTGAACTGCTTCTGTCAAAACAATTTTAAAAAAGCCACCCAACTTCTGTAAAGGAATGTAAGCATATAAAGCACATTATTTTTAATAGAACTTTATGATATCTTTTTATGGTTACTATAAAATATATCAAAAGCGAGATCAAAGACTGCTTTGTTATCTTTCTGTTTGTTTCTTGGAAATTAAAATTGTTGCTCACCACAATTATACCAGATTTTTTTTTTTACTGTAGTGGTGAAAATAACATTAAACAAATAAATTTATTTAGTAAAAAAAGCAACAGTAATATTATTTTTAGGATGTGTCTCCTAGTTAGTTTTGCTATTGTTTTAACAGTTTATTTAAACCACACTACAAGTTGCTTGCCTCTCAAAGAAGAGATCTTGCACAGTCTTCTAAACTGTATTTCCTACTGAAGTCAACAAATTCACATTGTGCAACAAACTGAGGAAATACAAGATTTAAAGTAGTTTAAATTACTACGAAAAGAGTAACTTTTCTGTTTTTAACTGTTTTAAATATGAGTGTCAGCTTTGCAGTCTTTCTGATGCACTGTGCTTTATGCTTTACCTATGCATCATCTTAGTCCAGCAACCGTTGTTCATGGTATAGTATTTTTATTTCCTTTTTTCCTATTAATTGTAAACTCCAAGGGTCTGGTGATTTAAAAGCAGTCAAAGGGCGAGAAACTTTGTCAGATGGAATTTCAGTCTTAGCAAATAAAAATGAAATCAGGTTTCTTCTTTTAGAGAAGAGGACAAGAACTTATTTGACACCTACCAGGCAGCTAGCCCGTGATTTACACTTCAGAATGCTTTAGTTATACTCGTGATTTCTAGATTTTGCTGGATGCTTAAAAAGGCAAACATCTCTGCTTAGTCTGAAGCTTCTCTTCCAAAATACAGCTTCATTATCAGCCATTGAACCATGATAATTTATCTTTTGTAATTTTGAAAAACCAGCATACTCTTAAAAAGTAAATTAGCCTGTTTTTCTCTGTTTTGTTTGTTTGTTTATTTCTTTTGCTTTATTTTAATGACGGCTTAAGGAGCTTCCTTGTTCATATAGGTGCAGTTGAATTAGTTAGCAAAATTTAAAAGGAGGCTATGAAAAGCATTATAACCACATGCTCAGCCCAAAATAGAATTTGTTTTTTGTTCTGAATTCTTATGGGTTGTGTATATATCTCTTAATGTCATAATAATTAATTAATCTTCCATTATTCTCAGACGCAAGTTTTTCTCCATTTAGACAAACAATTCAACAAGTGAGTATTGCCAACAGACAAGGCAAGTATTATGGTATCATTTTTCTTCTTCCATTATCCATTGTCCTGAGACAAATATCCAAAGTTAAGCTAATGCTGACACAAAATTGTCATTAAAAAATGCAAACAATTCTGTATATGCTCTTTTTGTATTTATATTATATTCAAACATACATACAACATATTTTTACTTTACTTTTATGTCTACCTATATCTATTACATGCTATATTATAAATGTTACATATTTTATATGTATACTTATATATATATATATATATATATATATGCATACACATATATACCCAAAAATTCTTAGCTAGTAACATTAATGTACTTTGCTATCCTTGCCCTCCTCACACTAATCTGTCACAGAACTTCCCAATATTAAGATGATACATTAGGGTAATTTTTTAAAAGAGGATAATTGAAAGCTAAGAGGTCAATATTTGAAGTTGAGAGATAATTCCTGTGACTCAATATATCTGTCAAGAAGTAGCTTTGCATCTGGAGAGGATTCTACCATAAAAATGTCTTATTCAACAGATCACTTTAAGACAGGAAGAATGAATACTAGTCCATAACTTAGAAGGACTTATTTGTGAAGAAGAATATTAATAATTATAATTTTTAAGTCACATCTGGCATAATTAGGAAAGGTGCAGTTCAAATTACATAAACTTTTACAATAGGTGCTTTTTATAAATTTACAGGAAAGAACAGGCTTTTTTGGAGCACAGTACAGTCACAGAAAAATGAGAGAAGGCCATGCATTGCTTGCTATGCATTGCTTTTCAGGAAAATTAGTAATACTGAATTTCACTTACAAGGCAAGGATCAAAAACTGTTTCCTTATCTTTCTATCCACCGATGAAACATTGTAACGTGGTGATATAGATGTGTTTATTCAAACAGCTTTTTTTTAACCCCAAAAATTTTTTCCTAGCCTCAGTAAAAGAAATTGACATGAAAAATATTTTATAAGATATGGTCAAAGTCTGCTACCTCTGGAACACTTTTTCCTGTTCATACTTGCTCAGAAATAAAATAATAAAATTAATTTTGTTGATGGGTGTTTTCCTTGCCCCAGGGAATTATTTTAATTTGGAAAAGGAAATTGCAATGAATTTTAAGAGGGGAATACAAATGCATCAAGGAAGACAAAGAAGTAGCAGAATATAAATTAATGTGGAACATATCTGTCTTTTCTAAGAAACATAAGTAAAGTGTGACTGGAAACCAGAGGCAACACACTAAAAACAAACCATCCAGTCCTGAGAGACATGAACTATGCTGAATGAAGAAAATGGAACCTTTTCAACTGACAATTGAAAATTACTGTTTTATATGTAACAGAGCTATATGACTACATTAAAAATTACAGATCATGTGGTACACAAGAACAGACAGAGCATTCATACAGGAGCCTTTTTTATCTTTGTTGTCAGCGTACTGTTGATCAATAGCTTTTGGGTATAGCTTCAGTGAACTGCATTAACTTCTGAAATCTTAATTAACTGATAATTAAAAGCTCAGTAGTTGCCATAACAGTGCATACCACACATCACTCTGGTATAACAACGAAAAAAATACTCAAGCATCAAAGAAACATGATTTAAAAACATGATTTTCTTCCGAAATATGCCAAGTTATCTCCAAATAAAAAAATCCACTGTACCTAGAAACGATGCTTATTTAGCAATGTAAACATTACTTATGGATAATTAATCTTATATCTAGGTTATTTTTTAAGGCATAGTAGCTTCATTCTATTTTAAGAAACAGATGGCCACAACTGGAACTTTTGGACAGCAAGTTACTAGTTTTACTGACAGTTCATTCAGGTACTTCAGGACTTTTTGTGTTATACATTCAATTTACTATGAAGTATTTCATACATGTTCACAGGCCTTAAGAATGGCAAAGAGCCCTGCTAATTTGATTCTCTTCACACCTAAGAAAATTGTGATCAGTTTAAAGATTAAAGTAATTTCCACCATTTCTGAAAAATGTGCAATCTAAAGCTTTACTTTTTTCCAAGCACTACAGCTTTAGCTTTCTGCACCCAAAGACTGTATAAACTGTGCCCTATTTTAGTTCAAGCTTTCAGGGTAACTTGCTTGCTTTTTGGCAGCTCTTTGATTTGCAATTCTTTGATTGTGTAGCAATTCTTTGATTGTGTAGCTTCTTATCTGCTTCATAATTCACAATCTCTTTCCTTTTTTTAGAAACAAATATTTTATCTCAATTTCAAGTCCTAGTGGAAAAGAAATTCAATTAATAGAAAAGGTATACTTATTCTTCCTCCTAATTTTTTCCCCACAACATTTCTGTGCCCATTTTAGATGGTTAATACTCAGTACCGGTCTGTGTGCTTTTGAGACATACTAGTATTACACAATTTGGTACTGAAGTTATCATAGACAATATGAGCTTTCTGTCTGAGTTCTCCATTGCTTCCTAAAAGTATATGGCAGGATTTAATTTTACATATTGGAAACACAGATACTTTGTAAAACATGTCCAGGTGTCAGAGAGGATGCAAATAAACCATCTGATCTTCTTTCTTTTTCTCTCTCAGTTGTGAACTTTACGGAATTGCTAACATGTGTATTCTCTTCTTACTATCTTCTCGTGAGTCAGAACTAAATGTTCGCCTATCACAGGAACATAACCAATTAATGTGCTGACACAATCCTTGCTGTCGTGGAATGGGGAGGACAGTAGGCAGACCCTGCAGAAGTATCAGATTTGTTATTTTACTATTTTTATTTGTCTGTTTTGTGTTTTTCAGCAACTTAATTAATGGAAGTTGCCAAGAAACTTGGGCACATCAGCACTTCTGGAAAAGAACTTAACTAGGAAACATAAATGTCAATATTGTTACATTTTGCTTTCCATCCTAGGAGACGTTTATCTCCCAACCACTCAAGTTCTTAAACACAAACGCTATGTTTTATTAAAGGAGAGAAGAAAATACTAGTTTGCTTTCCCTTTCACTTTGTACAGAACAATACTCAAACTTAATACCTAAATGCAAACATAAATTATTTGTAAAGTATGGTTAGAATGAGATTCTATATTCAGACTTACTGTTTTCCAAATACTTCTCTTGTTATGCAAATCACTAATATTTAATTTCCTATGAAAGCAGTCGGAATAGATGACTATCGTATCTAGTGAACCAATGTGAAATTCCTAGCAGTGACACCAGAAATGAAAACTGTGTTCCTGCTACAGTAACACAATAGAATGGTTCTGATAATTTTTTTATGAAATAGAAAAAAATCAAGAAATTGATGGGTTCATTTTAAATTTTAAAGAAAGTATTAAACGTGACANATAGATGACTATCGTATCTAGTGAACCAATGTGAAATTCCTAGCAGTGACACCAGAAATGAAAACTGTGTTCCTGCTACAGTAACACAATAGAATGGTTCTGATAATTTTTTTATGAAATAGAAAAAATCAAGAAATTGATGGGTTCTGTGTCAATTTGAAAACAAGTATTCAATGTGACACCAAACTTGGTTCCATAAATCTCAGGAAAAAAGAGTTGCAACAAAATATGGTCAAAAAAACACCCAATACCTACAAGAATACCATCAACCAATCTCACTCGGACTACTGAGGGCTAAGCTTTCAACAATATAAAAAATACCTTTTGAAGTTTTAATGGGCTGTACTTACAGATTTAATTAGTGACATATGGTTTAATTCTACAGTAATATTCCACTCAGTTACTAGAAAAATGTCCAAATCACAAATTCAAATTCAGTGCAGTATTTTTGCTACTGAACATTGTGATTCTTGGCAACTCTAACAAATTTAAACTAAGCAAAGTTAGATTAAATTTTGTGCTGCAAAGTACTATATCTATGTTGGGAAAAAACAGACAGTATCAACTGGAATCCATACAATAAAACTTCAAAATTCCAATCAAAAAGAAATGGAGCCTATCAAAAGTATCTCTATAATCACAAAGGCAGGTACTGGTTACTGAAAATTTCTCTTGGTAAATGTTACTAATATTCCTTGCTTGCATCCACACACCTACAGATACATGCATAAACTACGTCTCAGTAATTTTTAATCATTGGCTAAAATATAATACCTTGTACACCATTTTTATGATCCCTGATAGCCAGAACTCCAAATATGTATGCATCCTTTCCCTTGCTTCTGAAGAAAAATAAATTAATAATTTAGCTTGTAAAATATTATATATTGCATCAGAATAGTAACAGAAGTAGCAACTACACAGTTATACCATAAACCCATGTTTTTTATTATTTGAGCAAACAACTCTACATTTCAATTTATGTATATTTTTCATATTTGCAGTAATAATTCTTGAAGTGAGGAAGGAAGCATCATGTCACAAATGGAAAAAAATCAAACAGGAATTTTATTTTGGATCTTGTGTAAATACAAAAATGAAACAGATGATGCTTATTAATTAATTGAAGGCTGGTGATATCAAGGCACAATGGCAAATTGCACCTGCTGTGAAGGCTGCATATGGCTTCTTATTCCTCTATTTTTCCTTCTTTTTCCATTTTCATTTCAGGTAAACATTTAAAGTGTTAGAAAAGGTGTCCGAAGATAATGATAGTGAGAAAGAAGTATTTTTTACTGCTGATTTTTATCTGTTCTACATTGCAGTCACACCTTCAAGTGTGAGTGGAAGAAAGAAATTAAAGACATTTTATAGCTTTTCTAGTTACTTTATATCAGTCCGCATTTTGCAGACAACAAACGTCTGGGATATTTATGAACCTGCATTGAAAACAGTATGAACGAAAACACTGATTACACTGATACACAAACTTCCCTCCACAGAACAGACATAGTAGAAATATTTTTAAATTAAAAAAAAACAAAACCAAAAACCTCAAACCAACCAAAATTGAAAATATTTCCATTAGTTTAAGTGGTTTTTTCCCTCCTGTCCTCCATTATGAAGTGAATGTACACTGCAGACAAATACACTGTGATTGCAGGAAGCAGTGAACATAGGTGCAGAAAGGAATGAACAACTCTAACTACCAAGTAAGCAGTTACAAGCATTTGTTATGCTTCAAGATCACAAAGCGTGGCACCTATAAAATTTTTAATGGCTACCCTTATAATTTCATTCACTATAATTCTAAAAGAAATTAAGGTCAGATAATCAGCCACTACAGCAAAAGATTATATGTATTAACCAAGTCAGGTACTTAACAAAATAATTTTTAAAAACTATAATTTAAAAATTATAGTATCAATATTTTAGTGCCAATAGTATGCTATATTGGATTCACTGGCACTTACACTTCCCAAACTTTTCAGGCATTAAGTGTTCTTCACCAGAAAGCTGGCACTATCTCTAAATAGCTCCCTGAACTTCATTTAAAATTAAAGTTGCACAGGACAGTGAAACTAGAATGAATGAATTCTATACAACCCTTCTGCAGCTAATAGAACTAGGAAACATAGTATTAAGTAAGAAACAGTATTTTTGATAAAACTACATAAATAGTATCACAAAATTACTTAGATTGTGTTATCTAATGCACTACTTAGCTTGGTTGCTTAGCTTTTTTCAAATTTTTTTTCCAGAAATTTTAAAAGGCTGATTGAGCTAGGCTTGTGGAATTTTGTTTGCTTTGGATAATAATCAGATGACCTTGAAGTCCATTGTACATGCACAATGTAATTTGTTTCAACTCCTACATCATAAAGAAAATAAAAATTCCAATTAAGTAATCACTTTGATTAGTAGAGACTTGTAAACATATGTGGCCTTTTAGAAGGTAATTATTATTATTTATGCAATTCTTTAGAAGTAAGTATAGGGTATATTAAGTGGAGAAGGCTAACGTACTTCTCAGTGAAAGATAATTAACACACCTCCAAACATTCAGCTACTTTGGATCTGTATTTGCAAATCTATATCAAACAATCTAAACAAGTTTATAAAAAGTAGATTTGGTAAGAAGCAATTTTGGGGCAGTCCTATTTTAAGTTAGTACTTCGTATGTGTGAATACTTTTTTAGCAGACCTAGATTATCTTCCTTAACTATTATAACCATACTTACAATGTCTACTTTTTATGAAAGCACTTACCCACCAGGTATCTCTGTGGGCCCCTGCTATGCACTGATCACACTAGTTTAAACAAATAGCATTTGTTTGTATGAGCACTTGGGTTAACAATCATTGAATCAGAAGGGACCTTCAAAGGCCATCCAGTCCAATTCCCCTGCAGTGAATGGGGACATCCTGCATCAGATCAGTTTGCTCAGACCTAATCATGCCTGGCCTTGAATTTTTTGTGTCCCAATAGTTTATATGAGTAACCATGTTGCTGAACTATCCAAAATCAACCAAAAAAATAAGTATTCACTGCAGCCATCTTCAACAGGTGTGTGGAGTGGGAATGTGATCAAAAAGCCCAGGATGATACCAAACTGAAGCAACAAAATTCAGTCTTCCCATCCCCTTGATGCAGATCCTTGACATATTTTGTGATGCAATATTTTTAAACTTTTCACTTTAGTGAGCTCCATTTTGCAAAAAATAGCTATGTAAACTAGCTAAGCATCAAGTCATAACTTTATCCCTACCACTTCTCAGTAGATTCAGTGAGACATTCTTTTTAGTTGTAGGTTCAAATCACCTGAAGCAGAGGAAGATCACACTGGTTTATTTGGTAGAGAAGTGGAGGAGCATAAAATATCCTGAAAAAGATAGGAAAAACAAAGAAAAGAAACCCTGTTCCACCTCTCTTTGTTGAAGAGCTTTCTGATGAGAGGTGAATTGCATTGGATCTGTGGCACTGTAGATCCACAGCTACTTCCAAATAAATTTTTTTTAAGATTATTTTTTGAGTTTTATGTATGCAGTGATATTTTTGCTGATATAGAAACTTCTACATAATACAGATAGATTCTGACATTGTACTGTGCACTTCTTACTTCCTATTTCCCCTACATACATCTTAGATTTTGATGCGTTTTAGGGATAAGTTGACAATCTGGGGATGGATATTTCAGCAAAAATATAGTGCCAACCACAGTTAACTCTTAGAATCATAGAATAGTTTGGGTTGGAAGGGACCTCAAAGATCATCGAGTTTCAACCCCCCTGCCATAGGCAGGGACACCTCCCACTAGATCAGGCTGCTCAGTGCCTTGTCCAGCCAAGTCTTGAACACCTCCAGAGAGGGGGCATCCACAACCTCTCTGGGCAACCTGTTTCAGTGTTTCACCACCCTCATTGTAAGGAATTTCTTTCTTATGTCAAGTCTAAATCTACCCCCCTCCAATTTACATCCATTGTTTCTATTATCATGCTTATTCCTCATAGAGAAAGACTGAAATGAGAGCAATGTTTTGAGCAATTTGACAAGATATCTCCTTTGAGAGCCATAATGTCAGTGGACAACCTAGTGATGTGGACTACAAGAATTATGAAATTAATTACTCTTTGTTCCCTGTGGTTCTCATAAGCTAGCTGAGTGAATTTTTAGATTATTTTTTCCCTAGTATTGTAATCCAAACTAAACATCTCATATTTCTCCAGAGAGAAAGGAATAGAGTAGCTTTTCTGAAAATCAGTGAGCATAGACTTCATTGTGAGGTCAGTCAATGTGAAAATGCTCTATAATACTCCACCTAAGTATCCTACAGTTCTACTGTTATCATATGAAAAATGTTATCTTGTATGCTTTATAAGTCAGCCATTTTAATGAAATTTATCCCTTAAATTGCCAGTCTCCATTTTGTTAATAACTTTATCTTTCTTACAAAGTGTGATTAGATGACTCAGATTATTAAGGTATACGAGCAGATGTGAGTGGTATTTATTTATCTCCACCGTTATTTTCAATTAAGAAATTTCACTGAAATTCCAAATAAACAAAAGCCTCCAATACCCTTTTCTAATAACTCTCCATAATATTTTGAAATCTCTTGATAAAATGACTAGCTGCAGAAGAAGTATTTACTGATGAAACACTGTTAGCAAATACAAGAATTTAGAAATTCATTTGCCATAATACTTGCAAATTTAGAAGAAAGGCATGACAGAAAAAATCCTTCTTATTTCTTTTTTAGTTGCATACACTACATGGCACCTATGAAGTACTGCTCTTTTCACTAATAATTCCGAAGTGTTTCTCTATTTCTACTGAATGCTTTATTTCACGATAAAAAAAAAAATAAGACAGCAACATCGTTTTCCCACAAATAAAAGTAACATGGATAAGCAGAGAAGGAAAAAGATGTAATTCAATGTTTTTAATAATGCCTTTATAAATTCTTATTTCAAGTTAACAGAAAACATGACATCATCTCTAATCCTTGAGTTAAAAAGATAATGACAAAACATTGGGGACTGCTGTTTCTATACATATGTTCTATACATTTTAACATAAATAATTAGCCTTATTTCAGTAACTGTGTGGGGCAAGCAGTTATCCTATGATGTATCTAATAGCTTTTTTTAAATGAAAGAATAAAACAAAAATCAGATTATCTGTAATCATATTTGAAATTGTGAAATACATTGTCGAATTGCAAATATGCTTGTGACAGAACAGGGTGTATGTTAAACCATAGAATCATAAAATGCATTGAGTTGAAAGGGACCTTCAAAGATCTTGGCAAACGACCCTGCCGTAAGCAGGGACATCCTGTGCTAGATCAGATTACTCAAAGCTTCATCAAGCCTGGCCTTCAATGTGTCTAGGGATGGAGAAACCTGGGCAACGGGTTCCAGTACTTCCTCTCCTCTCCTCTCCTCTCCTCTCCTCTCCT
>VZTY01008255.1:0-14580 GCA_013400935.1 Turnix velox | reverse complement strand
TCTTCCCTCCTCTTCCCTCTCCTCCTCTTTCCTTCTCTTCCCTCCTCTTCCCTCTCCCTCTCTTCTCTTGCCTGCTGGCCCCAGATTTGATCCCTGATGAACACCACTTGTGCCTCGTCTCCATCTGGACATTGAGCCAGTCACACCCTGCATGTGAACATTCAGCAAGTTCCTTACCTACTGAACACTGAAATCAATAGCTGGATTAAAACTCTCCCTCGTGAAATACTTAAAATCAACATAATCTATCACGCACTTCCATGTCTTCATTTTGTTCTTTGTTCTTTTTACTTTGAAATGCTTGTTGGATGCAACTTTTGTGGCTGAAGAATTCCAGTGGACACAATAAAATAAGTATGTATCATATATTACTAAATAAATCAAAGAGATCCCTCATTTTAACTTAAACACCAGAATATCTCTCTGCTCATATAAACTACTGGAACACAAAACATATACTCTCAGAAGCCTTGATGTAAGCTAAGAACAGTGTTTCAAAGCCTTCATCTTTAATAACCTTGTCTTCTGTAATTTAAGCATATGCTTTAATATTATCTGGTGAAATGCAAAAAACAAAATAATTCTTGTACTCTCTGTTGCACTTGAGAAGGTTTGTACAATGAGTTAGACACATTTTTCTCAGCTTTGGGCACCTGGGAACATTCAAGTCCTGATCCAGGTCACTAGTAAAAATAAATTTCATCTTCCCATTGTACTTCTCATCCCTCTACTGGAAAATGATTGACAACTCCTGGGTCTGGAAAGCCCAGAAGGGCAATAAAGAATAATGAAAATATAACTATACTTGCAGTAGATGGCGAAAAAAAACCCTCAATGCATTTATTAATTTTATACAATGTGGAAAATTTCTTGGGATGCATCTAGAATTCCTGTTCTCAAAGAAGCACAATGGTAAAATATATCTCTGGGAGGACAATTATTCTTTGGATTTCCTTTAAAAGGGACATTAGCATTTGTATATGTATCTGATCCGGCCCTAGATGCTAAAAGAGTGGTTTCTGTAGGCCAAATGGCAGCATGCAATAACTGTAGTTCCTGTATATACACGCTTAAAATGTAAAAAAATTAATTAAAAGAAAATAAAAAGCATTCCAATGCATGAGTTCCTTGCAGATTTTTACCTACTGTTCTTTTGGTCTGATCCAGTATGGCAGACTTGACAAACCTACAACTGTTTTATCCACAAATCATACCCATATCATATCCATATCATCCACAAATGAGCTTGGTTAAATTCTTTGGCAGCTGCAGGCTTGTCCCCTGAAGAGTAGTAAAATCAGTTCAGTTTTAGCTGCCTTTATTTCTCCTGGTTTTACATAATCGCTGCACTGCAGGTTTTTATGTCTGAATGGGTTTGGGACTCTGTTCACAAAACTTGACCAACTGCACATGCTTTTTGTGATACAATTCAGCTATTAGTCAAATACCATATTTTGTACTAGGCAGCCATAAAAATCCTCCTGAAACTGGTAAGAAAGACATGTAAGAAACATTAGATTTTTTTTTTGCATACTATTCAAAAACAAAGCAGAAATTTGATCCAGGGACTATCTAAATTTTTACTGGTAATTTTTCATTAAGACTCCATTCACGCTTTGGATACTACTATTATTATTTAAGCCTACTAATACTAATTTTTATACAAAATATATGTCAACTTCAAGATAACAATTAATTTATTATGGGAAGTCTAATATTTAGTAGATACATAGGTTACAATTTAATAGATATAATAGTTATAATAATAACTTTTTATAGACATTAAAGTTTGGGCAGTAAACTTGCATGTTACATTTTTTTAATAGTTCTGGGGTCAATGAAACTAATCTTCTGTGAACTCATGAGAAAAGCAAATTGTGAACGCCAAGATATGAAATGATAAAACTTGTGTAATTTTCAATAGCATGCAAAAAATTGATGTAAAATGACACATTTTTAGTTTGTCTTTAAACATAAGTAAATGGCATGTACACAGTAACAAGTAACCAGAACTGTTTACACTCTGGTATGAATTCATGCATCACTTCTGAAAAACTAGTAAAAAAGGAATTTAATCTATTACTTTTACTTAGTTAATAATTATATAACATTTTAGTGCATTATAATATGTTATCACAATTGACGTCTGTTCTGCCCCTTGTGTGACAGGATTATGTGAGTGAGAGAAAAGTGGTGTAGAGCTCTCTCTTGATCCCAGTAAGAAAGGCCAAATAGCAAATGGCAAATAAAACAGATGCTTTAACAAAATAGAATAAAAAAAGAGGTAGTGAATAATTTTTTTATCTCTTTACATGCTGAGAACTCTGCACCATCGGACAGATGCTGGATAGACTTCTCTCAACAGATCCATCCATATATAATGCTGCAACAATGCAGAGCACATTTTGCTGTATCAAATATGAGTTAATGAAATGGTTTAAGAAATCAGTCCTTATAAATTAGAAAAGAGCTCTAAGAACTGAACTGAACTTAATGAAAATTTTATTATTTTTTTCAGATAAAACTATTGTACACTGAAGTATTTTTCATAATTGAGTTTTATGGAAAGAGATGACAGGATTTTTTTCTCAAGGTTTAGCTGCTAGTCAGCACAGAAAGAGTTATCATCAGGACAGAATAAATGTCACAGTTTGGTCAAGAATTGACCTCTCACACAGTTCACTTAGGCCTTTGATGTTCCTCAGATTCTTACAACAGTGACATCAAGCATCAAATTCTCATTGCTACTAAGCCAGAATTAGATGCTCCATAAATGATTTGATAGCTTTGAGAAGGGTTTGTGTTAAAAATGCAAGTTTCTCATTAATGTCAATTTCTTTCCCCCCAGAACAAACACAGCATCACTTTACTCCTATGTGATGAAAACAGACTTAATGTGATCTACTATACTTACTTTTCATTATTTTTTACATTCTGCAATTAAAATCACTATATCGATTGACAAACAATTAGATGTAAATGAAAAAATAAAAAAATTAAATCCTATTCAGACAATGTTGCATTTACAATAAAAAGTATATAAATCACTTAAACATGGTACAGTTTATTTAGCTTATATTTCTTCTCAGACAGGCAGTAATTTTGAAACAAAGTATAGTTAAGAATTCTGCCAGTGGAGTATTGAGTTTAACACAGCTCTACTTGCATTTAGGTATAAGTGTTTAAAAAACTACTCTGCATGTCTAGAACACTAGTTCTGAGATTCTCAGAAGACAGGAGCCAATAGCTTGAACTAATAAATTATGAACTAGAAACTGAATTGATTTTTCAAAGTCTTAAGTGCTTAAGGAAATTAAGACATTTTTCCATACAATACATGTACATTTCAAAATACTGTCCTCCTTATTTCCTAATGCTGACTCAATTATTTGGAAAAGAAAATTTTGGAAAACATCTGAAAAATCTGGCATTAGTACCATTAAGGTGGTACTATTTGGATGTACTAATAAGTGACATTTTAGAAACAAAATTTAATTGAAAGAAAGTTATAAGGATTTGGATTAAAACCGGCTTTTTTCATATGGAAATCCATTTTGCCTCTCACAGGGGAAAAACACCCTGTATGATAAAAATGAACTCTATGTTATCCAGAATACTTATTTTTTGTGTATTTTTACATGCTGCAATTGAATTAATTCAACCAGTTTTCTCATAAAATTTAAATTGTATTTTGATCAATCCAAGCTGTGGGTGAATACAGTTTGGAATTCAGATTAAATAGTCAAAAAGCTCTGGGAAGCTGAAAAATTACAGTGAAACCTGGCATAGCTATCTGATTAAATTGCTTAGTTATCATATTTCACACATATCTCCTATGTTATTTCCATACCCCTTTTAACATGTTAACAAATTCAAATCATAAAGACTATGAAATATTAAGTATTCCATGTTATTTTAGAATGCAAAGGTCACAACCCTTTTGCTTTAACTAGAGGCTATTTATCTTGAAATGAAAGGCTATCAAATTACAGAGCTCATAAATTCAAACTGTTATTCACAAAATCAGGATTGCCATCTGAAGGTGAGATTAAACTCAAGGCAATTATGAAAAGTAGTTTAGATGAGAATGACGTGCACTTTGTGTCTCTTTTATTCAGTTCAAACCACAGAATTGTAAAATTGTTTTGTTCTTATAAAAACTACTCCATTAAAACCCATAATTAGAAATTATTTAAATATTTTAGTAGCAGAAATGTGTTTTTTTATTCAAGTCCCTTATGGACTCTTTTTCTTTCAGCCTGCAAAAGCAGAATTATATTAACAGATGACAAACTTAGTATAATATTCCATGTATTAAAAAAATCTAAGAATTTTTTTAAAGTTGCCTATAAATATATATGCATAAATACACATTTTGAGACAGATATTTGATATTTGCTCCTTGGCTTATATGGTATTTCCCATAACCAATACTTATATGTATATCTACATAAAGAAGAAAAGAAAAATATACATCTTACTATATTTACAGGAATGCATAACTAGGAAAAAACCAGATTGCTGTCTTAGTCACATACTATTTAGACTACTGATGATGTTATGGAAATGTTATGGAAAGTTAGCTTGTAGATAGTTTTGGAGAAAACACTGTCACTTGTAACATTCTGACATAGACCCTTACAGCACAAAAAAAAGCTCATTGATTTTGTATGCATTGTGCATGGTCCTGTCATAACTTCACTTACACTAGAGTTAAAAGGAGGTAATAAAGAAAATATAACCACAAGAAACCAAAAAACATGAGTGCCCCAACTTTAACCCCACTTTTAACCAGAGTCTCAGCTATTCTGCAAATACTTTTGAAAGACTGGTAACAATAGGTGTCTGGCTCACAGATTGTTCAAAGTTCAAACAAAGCACAATATTCTGCAAGATTTTCCGAAAATGTCAACAATAGAAAAGGTTTTATCAAGTATTTCAATGGTACATTGTTATGTAACAATAGGACATAACCAGGTGGGTAGATGATGACAAAGCAGTAGAGGTAGTCTATCTTGATTTCAGTAAAGCGTTTGACACTATCTCCCACAGCATCCTCACAGTTAAATGGAGGAAATGAGGTCTGGATGATCAAGTAGTGAGGGGGACTGTGAACTGGCTGAAGGAAAGAAGCCAGAGAGCTGTGTTCAGTGGGACAGCTGGTGGCCTGTGTCTAGTGGAGTCTCTCAAGGATTGATACTGGGACCAGTGCTATTCAACATTCTCATCAATGACTTGGATAAGGGAGTGCACTGTCAGCAAGTTTGCTGCTGACACAAAGCTGGGAGGATTGTCTGACATGCCAGAAGGCTGTGTGGCCATCCAGACAGGCTGTAGAGTTTGGCAGGGAGAAATTCAATGAAATATAACATGGGCAAGTGCAGAGTGCTGCATCTTATATCAGTGTAAGTTGGGGTCTGTTTGAACTGTTTGAGAGCAGGAGGATTGGACTACTTGATCTCTTGATGTCCCTTCGAATCCCTGACATTCTGTGTGAGTTCACACTTCACTTTTGGTGAAAATATGAAAAGTAGAGTTTTTACTCCTAATAACCCTCAAGACTGACAGGGTAATTCTTTCTCAGAATTTTTGAGACCCTTTGCAACCACTTTCTAGAAGACAGTAAAATTAATTATATGCATTTTATTGTTTAGTGTTAATTATTAAATATTAGCAATTCTGATATCCTTTTAATTTTTAAAATTATCTTTCTTGGTTTGACACACCATTCAATCACTATGAGAAGTTACAATCAAAATATAAAGCAAGAAAAATCAATAAAATATATTATGAACAAAAAGAAAAGCCATGTTTTTCTATATAATTTTCTACTCTCTTCTTGTTGCATTACATATTTTATAAAGCTATGTTTTAATGGTAAATATAATGACTATAATACATGCTATTTCTGCACACTTGTTTGGAAAATTATAATTTCTTTAACATAGAAAGTACACCAGATTCCATATCATTCTTTAGAAGTGTTGTGATAAGAAGTTCTCATTGTATTGATCTTTAACATTTATAGCTGTCCTGTAATGCTCTGTTCTAGACAAAGCTGCCTTTATTTAGTATTGTCAGAGACTGGATGATTTTTAAGAATGGCAGAATAGGGTGGTTAGAACACCAGGGAATCACTTTCCATAGTTTTCACAAAATTGCAGAACATGTTACTTTTAAAAAATTTTGAATTTGTACCTCATGATCCAGTAGAAAACATGACACACACATACAGCTTTGAGTCTAGGAAACTAGACTCTTCGCTCTACTCTTCTCCAATGATATTTGAATAAGTCTGGGTAATGTTCTTTCCACCTGCTTGTGGTCTTATGGACACTCCACTGACTACATGGTAACTCTGTTTACCTAGTAACAACAGAAAATATTTCGTATAAGAATAATTTTCTACAAGGAACTTTTCCCAGAGAAAATATTCCTCTCTGCACTCCCTCCAGAATGTATTTCTCTCAGTGTCCTTCCTGCAGTGAGGTGGAATGTCATGCATGGGAAGATGCAAACAATCAATATGATTGATAATAAGCAAGCTTCCATTTATGGGGGTTTTCACGCACTTATATACGGTCCACTCATTAGTAAACACACTAGGCAATATCTTATTGGTTGGCAAGTAAAACGTACATTTGCTCATCCCGTCCCCTCTGCAATTACTGCTGTATCTAACTGTGGCACCTTGTTATTGTAACACAGCTGGATTCAAGGATGTGTTATCTTTGCCTTTCCCATGAGAACCTTAGTTAAATCAGCATAGCTTCTTCATGTCTACTTTGTCACGTAGCCATTCTCCCACAGTGGAACCTCACCAGTGCTAAATACAAGGGGACAATCACTTCCCTTATCCTCTTCACTACACTGTTCCTGATACAGGCCAGGCATGCTGTTAACCTTCTTGGCCATATGGGAACACTGCTGACTCATACTGAAACTTCATAGAATTACAGAAACATAAAATCACCTACATTGGTAGGTTGAAACTTCGCAGAAAGACACAAGTATTTTCACATTTATTTGGATAAACTTAGTATCAAATGTTATGAAAACTGTAACAGAGAAAGCACCAGAATTTATAGTTTGGATTAAAATAGGAAAAGCAGCCAAAGGTCTGGTGGTTGTTTTTTTCAAGTTTTCAATTGCCTAGCAGGTATGAAATTGCATTTTCAATGGATCTTAATTTTCCCATTTCAAAGACTTTTAATAATGTTGCTGAAAGAAAAGATGCATTAATATTAGCAGTGATACTGATATTACAAAGCCATCTTAGCACAATTTGTTTCTAAACAATTATTGAAATATATAATGTAGTACCTGGAATATAATTCATAGTGAGCTTTATTAAACTGTAATTCCCTTCAGTTAATATTTTAGCCAAAGAGGTACTAAATTAATGAAGTATTATTTCTTGATTACTATTATTCAGACAGTCAATAGAATTCAAGGCTGCTCATGCAGCATTTGAAGTTAGTATGATGTGTGTCTGCCCAATGCAGTGCTGGGGTCAGGGATATAAGTATGACATTTTTTATCATATGTCAAGAATTAATTATGTGTCAAGTTTTGGTTTTGAATCTTATTTTGACAGTATTCCAGTTGCCAGTAGTATGACACAGGTGCTATCTCTAAACTTTGTGTCAAAAAGATCAGAATGCCTTTATAACTACCATATCCAAATACTTATTGATAAGTAATAAATTGATTAATGGTTTAGCAGTAATGACTGATGCAAACTGAAATAAGCAGTTCTTGTAGAATATAAGCATATTCACAAAGCAATGAATGTGGATAAATGCCCATCCATTTTAATTTACTTTTCTATGTTTTATTCATCCCGAAAGCATCATAGTCAGTGAAAACTGCACAATTAGGCCTGCTGAACAGCTGGGTAGCATACAAATGCCAGCAGTTTATTATCTATAAGAAACATAATTCTTGGTTTTGTGAAAAGAAAAAAAAAAAATCAAACCATCTCCACTCTCACATCACCACATAGAACTATTTTAAGTTGACCCAGTTTCATGTGTGGCTAACATAACCCAGTGGGAAAACAGGATTTAGACATCTATGCACTGGTAGAAGAAAAACAGGATTTGTTCAGAAACACAGACCATGTACTCTGTGGGAGACAATGTTTGTCTGCCATTGTGGAACCTGCAGGAATATGTGGAAGTTCCTGAGAAAATGTTCTTGCAAACTTTAGTTTGAGCAATATTTGTAATGTAATAAAATGAAAATGGTTGACCAGCCTGTATAACACCCACTTCAAACACTAGGAATCTAATAAACAGTATTTGTAGTCAAGTTGGTGCACGTTGTTCAAGAGATCAGAGAACAGCATTATTTATATGGTTTCTTTTGAGTCTGTATGTTGCTAACTCTTTGAAATTTTATTAGTCAAATGATACATTGTTGTGCGGTTATACTTGTGATAGATTAGTAATGAGCTTTCTCACAATCCATATTTCCAGTTGGAAACACTACATAATATGGTTATCATTTCATTTAATTGTAAACAGGAAAAAACCCCTTTTGGATAAATAGCACGTTTTACACCATCTATTGTTCCCAAGACTGTAACATGTTGTACCTACTAGAGTTCAGGGTATGCAATAATCTCTATTATGCAGTTGTGACTGACAGCTTTTCACAAAAGATCCTTTCTGTGCATTTCTGAGTCATGAAAGCAATCCCTGTGCTAGGAAATGCACCTGCAGCAATGCTTGGCAGTAAGACAGCCCTCTATTTCTGAAGGAAGTCTTCTGTGATATGATTGTGTCTGTAGTGTGTGATATTACTCTAGACAATTTTCTGTATTACAATTATCATAAACTGATTATCACTTACATATTTTATAATATACAATCAATATTAGTGCCCAGTGCCAGAATCAAACCAGACAGTGTTCGCATGATTGGCAATTAGTTATAGCATTTCAACTCAGTATTTCTCATTGACAAGGAAAAAAATGTAGAAAACCCTACAAGTATACCTGATTCAGAGATAGATCAGTTCCACTGCAAATAACAAATTAGTATATGTCACAAGTGCAGCATTTTTTTCATTTAATATTCTAGAACAAAGAATTGTCTAGTGAAATAACTTGTCTGAGGGTGACAAGAACGAGACACTTGTTAAAATTTTGTGCTCTTAACTCCCTGCAGGCATTTTTTTTCTTCTCTTTTCTCCTCAAATTAGAATTAAGGTATTCCGTTAACAGAGAAGCCTAAATGAGACTGATGAAACCTAAAACCAAATTTCCTGAAAATAAATTTCACATAAATCTTCCCATCTTCTTATACAAAGTCAGTAAAGAAGGTTTTTTGATTTGTAACCCTCATTAACTAAGATAAAAGAATTTTTTAAATTTTAGAATTAACCTCTGTTACACATACAAGTGTATGTGTTACAAACACATTCAAGTACAGAAAATTTTAGTGCTTTCAAAGACCATTTACATGAAGAAACATCATATGAAATTCAGGAATAAAATATTAGTATGTTTAGATATAAGTACTAAAAATTAGTGAGAGCTTATCTTTATTTCTAATCATCCATTCCCTTTTCTAAATCAAGGTACTGAGGTGCCAAGAAGATTCTTTTTTTGGGGGTATTAATTATTTAACCCAGTGCTAGACGGGATTGAAACTTTCAGTATATTTGTGTCCAAAAATACCTTATGTTTATCTCTATTAAGATACATGAACTTTCATGTTACTTATGCATGTATTTTGAATAACTAATTGTCTCACTCTGATGCACATATCTTGGATAGTGGTTTTCAAAAAAACCCCTTGATTTTTAGACTATAAAGAAATAAAATCTGTTTTAACTGATAAAATGCAGGAGACTGACCAAGTGTAATGAAAGAAGGTGATTCACTTAGTTATTCCACTGATTTTATGTTGTGTTGGAACAAGAACCAATAATAACATTTTGCCTTTTTAAGTTATGCATGACAGAAGAGTCTTACTGCTGTACTAATCAAGATTGTGGGGTAAATCTAGAAAGTCTTCTTGGTGTAGAATGCTTTCTGATGAAAAAAGTAATTTAGCACCTTTTAAACCTAAAGATCTAAAGCCATCTATTCCATAGGTTTCATAAAGCCTTGGCACATAAGGATAAACCTTAAAATAACCATCTCTCTATAAATGTAAAGAACAATAACAGAGATTAACCAAATAGGTACAAATCATAGAAGTAATTCAAAGCAAAATTCCTCTCGCTGAGGGGAAAAACATGGAAGCATTGAAAATTCTTTGGCTGGATTTGTGAATTATAAATGTTAAGTCTATTGAGTGAATTGTCATTGAGTGAATCTAAAGACAAAATTAGTACAGATCTAGCTACTATGTTAGTAATCTTAAGTAACTGTCTTTTTGTTACTTGAAAAAACAACAATATTACAAATATGTGATATTCATGACTTTCCAGCTTGTTAAAATTTCATGAAGCACAGCTACAAATAACACAAATACTGCACACAGTCTTAGAAGCAGAAGCCAGAACTGCTCAGTGAATCCAAGTTGGTAGATAAAAGGTGACCTTGTTAAAAAAGCCCAAACCAAACAAAAAGGAAAAAGAAATTAAAAGTGGAAAAACAAAATTCAGGAATACAAATCTTGCAAATGAGTTAAAAATAACAAAAAAGGTGGGAAATATATGAATAAGATAGAAATGCATTACAGAAAAATCATAACTTTAATCACAGTTGTAATGCACTCTCCTTTTGAAGTGGAAAAAAATAAACTTCTCCTAGGGAAATAAAACTCATAACATACAGAAACAATGTCTCACAAAGCTTCCTCACTCTGAAAAGTTTTACATATTATCAGACAAAGGAAAAAATAGGATTTTTGCAGTAAACAGACCACTTATCTTCTAGTATCTTCCCTCTTTATACAGTTTGTCTAGCTGGGACTCTCATGAGATGAATGAATTTGCTGTATAAAGTATAAAATATTTTAAAAGATGCTAGTAAGACAAAATGCTCTTGCCAATCTTCTACTTATAATTCTTAAAATCAATAGAAGTTGAAGGGTTGTAGATTGGTAAAATATGTTCCAATAATTTTCACAGAAAGCATCCTCAAGGCTAATAACTTAACTAATAAGGCTAAGACATTTTTAAGCCATCTGTTTAAAACAAGAGCAATAGCTTGTTTTTCCAGTTTAAAACAAGAGCCTAAATACAAAAAGTATATGTAAACATCACAAAATTCTAAAACTAGATAGCTGCATAAAATGAGTGCTTGTAACACAGAAGTATCCCTCATGCTAAACTAGGCAAAACTTTGCTATAAAAATCTTTCATTCCATCATCTACTGAAGAAAAAGGGCAAGTGATTCTGATATTTGTAGTTCATAAGTTGAGCCTGTTTCCTCAGAAGTGTGGGGAAAAAGAATAAAGAATCTAAACTACGTTTAGCAAACACAGTGTTCTTACTGAAAGAAACAGGAAGTTACATTGCAACTGACTCCTTCGGTAATGCAAAACTGAGCTGGAGAGCAACAAGCAAGAGAAACCCCTTCTACATATTTCTGCTCTCTTAGTCAAAATGAAAAAAAAGGGCACTGAATCAATCTTTATTTATATGTTTAAATCTCAGGTGTTTCTGAGCAGAAAATACATCCTTCTAGTGACTCGCAGGAACAGGTCCCAAGAGGATCTTCCATTGTTGCATTGCACATACATTCAACTTTATAACAACAGAAGTGTTGATGGTACATAATATACAGGTCACCACAATCATTACTCCCTTACTGGATAGCGAGACTATCTCAACTCTGCCATTGATAAGCCATGTTTGGTTAATTTTGCTGTTTAGCAAAAGTAGTTTTGTAAGTTAGTAGCAACTAGTTAAAGAAAATTAATGCCATCATTTTATGGAATTAAAGTAAGTGGGACACCTGTGATGGCACAAAGTCAACTGAAAGAAAAGACAGCATAAAGTAGAGCAAACCATCTCTTTGTGCTCTTCTGATGACTGGAATCTCACAGTTCTTTATATTGCAGCTTGCTTGGTACTATTACTTTCCCTTTTACAGATCTTGAATTCAGAGATGCACTTACCTGACTGCACAAGAAAAGACTGGAAGCATTTTCCTGCTGTATGTCTTCAATTAAGCATTTGCATTTCAAGACTTGCAGTAAAGTGCTTGGCTTCTTCTGCTTCTCTTTATCCAACAGAAAAATAGAGAAGGAAACTCTGAGATCTGTATCCTGTTAAGTGCCTTTTACCTTTATGTGGGTCTCCTTTTAGAACTGGGCTGTTAAGCATAATTTTCAGGACTAAAAATTAGCTCAGTTGTGCTAGTTCTCACTTGTTTGTAGTGCAATCAGATAACAAGGTTTCAGATGTGTTAACTTGTGTCACAAGAAGTGTTGAAGAGCTTCTCAATCCCAAATGCTAAAAAAGCAACTATTTTTTTGTGAACATTTTGCCCAAAATATGGGCATTAGCAATAGAAAAATTCCCTGTATATTAATATTTACCTTAACAAAGGCTCTCTATTCTCTATTCTTTCTCCAAGTACTCAAAGTACAGCTAGTGGAATTGTTCACTGATTTCTCAGAAAGAGACTGGTGAAAATTCTAGCACTTGCTAAATATGGTCACATCAGGTGATCCGTATTTGCAAACTACAGTCCAAATTCTCATCTTTTGCAAAATAAATAAGCATATCCCAGGGTTACTCTTTAAAGGGTTGAGTAAAATACAACACATAATGTAGGAGACACTTTAAGATGTTAGAAATATTATAAATAGAAGCAGTAAGTACTTGTAATGCCTGTGTATGCAAGATCTCAGAATCTATAAAGAAACAGATAATTGGTTCTAAAATATAGTTTGAGAAGGTAATGGGTAAGCTCCAGAATTTCTAATAGGATTTCCTTTGGTTCAGAAAAAACAACTTTGACTCTTCTCAAGAGATCTAGTACTTATTTATTGTAATATATTTAATAGACAATATTTTAGCCTCCATGTTTCAGTTAATATCTCAGAACTATTTTGCAAAAGAAGAAAAAAAGTGCTGCCAAGTTACAAATAAACTTTAGGCTTTAGCAAAGAAGTCCTGTCTGAAACTGGTCAATGAAGGCTTAAATAATCTTTTCATGCTATTATTCAAGTAATGAAGATGCTTGAACACATGATAATAAAAGTGACATTCTGTGTCTTACTATTTGTGATATCTCTATTAGATAAATTAGGGGCTTGATTTTTCACTATTAACTTCTGAACAATCAGCTTGAAGAACAATAAATAAAGGGTATGCATCTTTGAGCAGACTGTTAGAAAAGACCTAAAACAAAAGACTGTTCAACAGTGTCCAGGCTTCTGTTATTTATCTAAATAGATAATTTTATGAAATCTGACATTGTATTTGTTTTGGAACAAGTATGCATATGATGTTACCTATGTCTCAGAACCACACAGTAACATTTTCTGTTGCACAATTTTCCAAAATCTGTCACAACTGTAGCTTCCTGTTATAGTTATGAGATCATACAAAAGGATGGAGGTGGGTAGCAGGAGACTGTGAAAAGACAGCACAAGAAGCATCAAGGACTTTGACAAGTTGCTCTTGGCCAGGCCTACTATATCCCCCAAACAGATCACTACAGAAATCTCTAGAGGAGCTAGAGTTACAAATCTCTTCTCTGTACATTCCAGTACACTTTAGGACCCTGCAGTAAATTAATAAGTCTAATCAAACATTCTGCTGGGTAAAATTGGCAGAGCCTGGAAGTTACCCGACACCAGGGAGACTGCGTGAAGAGAATGAATGTGTAAGATTACTTTCTTTAGAAAAAAAATCAAAAGGAATGGTGGGAAAATTCTAAAGCAAGCTAAAAACCTCTAACAGGCAAAATACATCTCACTCTATCACATCACATATGGCTACTAAGCTACTTTAAAAGTGCTGTTATAGTAATTAAGTGCTGAACGTGTGTGACAGCTGCCCCTTGGAAACGGTCAATTTCACATCTCAATAAGAAGACTGGATATATATAATGAACAAAAGAATAAGTAATTTCATTATCAAAACATCTACAGTCTTACCTTCCTGTCATCACTACAGTTATCTGATGCAAATAACATAAAATTATTCATTATTTCATATCACCGTTGCACAATGCATTGATTACTTTGATAAATAATTATTTAGCCTTCTTTTAAAGCACTGGCTGTAGAAAATAAAAAAATAACAGTCTAAGATATCTTTCAAAGTTAGAAATAGAATGTGATGCATTACATTTCCAGTAAATACAGAATGGGAACAATGTGATGTATTTTAAGTTCTGAATGTATATAGCTCAGTTAAAGTTCTGAGTTGCAATTGAGACAACTACAATTTCTGAGGTTGTATTTCAAAACAGAATTTTAAGGGAAATACAATTAATGCCTTTATTTAATTCTCTATTATTTTACTAGTAAATGTAGGAGACAGTGCAGCACAGCTGGGGCAACTCCTCCTCTTCTGATGCAGTACAGGAAAATAGAACAAAGAAATTTACTTAGATGAAATACAGAAATTAACTGGGAAGCAGCTTTCATAGAATCATAGAA
>VZTY01008254.1:0-94677 GCA_013400935.1 Turnix velox | reverse complement strand
ATGATTCTATGATCCTAAATGAAGAGTGGCAGGAAAAAGGACCTCCTAGTCAGCTGTATCTTGAGGTCAGGGGACTACAGGACTTGTGGCATCTAATTGTATTAGCACAAATATATTTATCTTCTGCGTGTCAACACATAAATGCATTCATGCAGAATGATTATGGAGAGGTGGCATACAGCGCTGTGCATACAAATTTATTTTAGCATGTTATTTATGTCTATATAGTCTTTAATATAACAGTTAAACAGCAAAGCAATTGGTTCACTATGAAATGAGCTCTCATGTGTAATATGACAATTACTTAAAAGCTCTCAGATGAAAATCTGGAATTCAGAAACAATAACAAATATAATCCAAATAGATGCTTTTACTTAAAATAATACTGGTAAATTTTAGGTATTTGAGATTTTAATTTTCAGTTGAAATATTATAAATCAAACAGACCATGCTCTGTTGAAGGAGAGATCAAACAGTTTACCACAAGGGAACTCAGTATCTTGTAGTAATCTCAGAATGAGGCACTTAAAGACTTTTTCAAAAGGGCACAGAATTCTATAGAATCTTAACAAATTCAATGAACTTTGTATAAGAGCATACAAAAAAAAAAAAATCTTGATCAGCCTAGTCACTACAACTCTTCCTATTGAATTCTCCCTGATATTTTGCCATCTGAACTGTGATCAAATTCAAATTTTCCATTTATTATGTAGCATGTGAAATGTTATAACTGAAACAGTGCCAGGCCATAGTGTTTAATGAGAGTCAGAAATATTTTCCTGTATTCTGAATGGTGTTAAATTCCTGTGTCCTGCATCATGGGTAGTGTATTGCATGAAGTCTTGAATGTGGAAATTTTACAAATTTATCTGATACTGATAGTCTGATAAAATTGCTATTATACAAATCTGGAGCACTATCACTTCGTAAATTATACCACGCAGAAATTATATGATGCAGGAAACTCCTATCTTCAATTCCTTGTCTTCAGAAAAGTGAAGGATAACTCTTGGCAGGGGAGTTTATCTGTGTTACAATGTATATATATATATATATGCATATATGTATATATGGAGAAATACACTATCTGTCTTGATAAATCAAATTTCCTGAGTTAAATAAATAATTGTTTAATCTCCTTCATAAAGTCAAAAGAGTTAATTTGCACTATATGGGTCTCATCTTTTGTCCTGGATTTTTTTTAAGATCTGGAACCAAGCATCAGACAAAAGCAACAGTGTTTTCACAGCAGTCATCAGTCTGTCATCAGCAAATGAGGAAGAGTTTATTGATTTGTGTAATAAGATGCAGTTTGGAAACCAAACGAACCAAAAGAGAAGTGTAGAGTGTACTAAGTGTAAAAATATGAAAGAGGATGCTGAAAAGTTGAGAGCAGCTGGACAAAGAACATATAGACATCTGGAGACCGGTGGATCAAAAGCTTCTTGAGGAAACACTATATGTACTAGGAAGAGATTGGGGCAGGAATTAGGACAGGAAAAGGCAAAGGTGATTTGAAAAAGGAAAGGGATATAAACATTGAAGAACAAAGAGAAAAGATGACAACAAATCTGACAATAACTGAGGACAAGTTTTACTAAAAGACATATGGAAATTTGAATATACAGAGACTTAATAGGAATCATGAAATTAGTTGGAGGCTAAAAGATAGTGACAGAAGAGGATATCTGATGGTAAGGCCCAGTGGAACAAAGAGAGACAAAATGGATTAAAGTGGGAAGAGAATTTCATTAGAGACAGAGATTGGATTAGGTATGATGTGTAAGTTATAGGAAATTAGTACAAGAAGGTGAAAGGACTGATTTTTAAAAAAGTGAGAAACAGAAATAAAACCTGATCATATGATGATAATGAGGCTAGAACTTGTAATGAAGACAATACTGAAGACGCACGACATAGACTGGGAGGAATCATATATAGAGCCAAAAAGCATACAGAAATTTCCAGTCTTTGTATCACAAGATGTCATGATAAATCTCCAGTTCAGGACTGAATTTAATTGATAGGTCTTCTTTATAGTTTATTATATTGGTTTCTGAAGTGTCATAAGGTACCAAAGAAATCTACAGTAGACAAGACACAGGACCTATGTGAGACTAGCTCCCAACCTGAAACAGCATCAGAAGATGACCAGTTAAAATAACCTGGAGCATGTTAAATGGAACCTGTCATCAATATTTGACCTGTAGCCTATCTCTGCTTGGATACACCATTTTACTAAGGCAAAAAGTTAGTGTGTAAAAGAAGGTAATTACAATTGATTAATGGTTTGAATGCAGAACAGGTTGTATATTGTTCTACCATTACATAAAATAAACCTAACCCTTATTCTGTGAAACAAATATACTAGTTCTGAGCAATATAAGAAAAATACATTAAGAAAAGGGTCAATGCTAATTTTATATTGGTTTTTATGGATTTCTGTATGCATGATTTAAGAAAATACACGAAACAATGTGCAAGACACGAGAATGCAAATGGCTGCTTACTACTGCATACTACTGCATGAGGTGCATCCAGTGAAAATGTGATAGTGGACGTAAGATATGGATGCAGTGAAGATGAATGCAGAAAACATGGGCAAGTTACTTTGTGGTATAGTTATTTCTGACCTTTTTTTATTTTGTGCAAAATAATGGGGTTTGATTCCTTCTATGATTATTTTATATCGCTGCATAGAATCATAGAATGGTTGACGTTGCAAGGAACCTTATAGTTCACCTAGTTCAAACCCCCCTGCCATGGACAGGGACACCTCCCACTAGATCAAGGTGCTCAGTGCATCCTGGCCATGNGGTCTCCTTCAGGTATTGATAAGCTATTATGAGGTCCCCCCTGAGCCTTCTCTTCTCCAGGCTGAACAACTCCAACTCCTTCAGCATGTCCTCATAAGGAAGGTGCTCCAGCCCTCTGATCATCGTCATGGTCCTCCTCTGCACCCACTCCAATATCCTTCTTATATTGAGGGCTCCAGAATTGAATCCAATATTCCAGGTGGCGTCTCACCAGAGCCAAGAAGAGGGGCAAAATCAACTCCCTTGAACTGCTGGCCACACTTCTCTTGATGCAGCCCAGAATTGAGTTGGCCTTCTGGTCTGCAAGCACACACTGCTGGCCCATGTTGAGTTTCTCATCCACTGACACCCCTAGATCCTTTTCTTCAGAGCTGCACTCAAGCACTCTCCATTCAGCCTGTATCTTTGCTTGTGGTTGCCCCGATCCAGGTGCAGGACTTTGCATTTGGTCTTATTGAACTTCATGAGACCAAGTGCTAGGCACATAAAGCTTACTTTGACCACCAAAATAAGAAAAGCAACAGGAATTTGTCTCAACTCAAGATGGAATCAAGAACAGTGTAGAGTGAGATTCACCTCATCAAGGTGATTACTTGTGTAACAAAGAAATACACTACTCTCCTGTACTACACAAGAACAGAGATGTCAGTCTAATACATGGAAATTGGTTTAGTCCTTTCTTAACACATTAAAGGAAGAAACCTATCTATTCAGTTCTATTGTCAATTGAAAAAACATGTTTCCAGGCCTTAAGAACTCTAGAGAAAAACAAAACAAAACAACAAAATCAACCAGAACCAAAACAACAAAAATCCCCATAAGAACACAAAGGTTTCAAGAAGGACTTCTCTGTCCAAAAGAAAAAAGGAACAAGAAACAGCAAGCACTGACTTCATCTAAGCAGACACCGTAAGACTGTCAGATAGAGATGTGCATAGAATGCTAAAATACAGACTCAAGACAGAGAGTCTTTGCAGTTAAATCCTATCAAATGTACCTGCAGTGACAGATGAACTAAATAAGCAAATTACTCTGCAGTCAAATGCTTGTCTTTAATCTGAAAGAAATATGCAGTTACCTCTGGAATTAAATATTTAATTCTTATTCTTCAGTCACTTCTGTGGGGAAGCTAATGGGACTATGTGAGGAATATGCCTATAGCACTTGAGCAGTAATAATATTAAATACACACAGGTCCACAGTGTTATTATTGAGGCTCAGGAGTTCAAAAATACCAAAAATCCAAGTAAATAGGAGGCAGAGTTTATTTAAAGGATGAATTTCTCACACTTTTAACCCAAGGCTCGTTGACTTTGATTACACTTGTATCCTGTTATACAAGATCCTCTGATGCTTGTTGGAATCATGATGGAATGCAAGTAATTTTGCAGAAGCTATATTTCAAATGAGTGCAGTGGGTCAAACATTTCCTCTCAAGGAAGCTCACTGGGTAAATGGATTACAAGCAAATAGTATTTTCTCTAATGCAGACAAAAAGATTATATATCTTAAGTTAAAGACTAGAGAGCACTTATTTCTCAGAATAGCAGTGACTCTGAACAGGGCTTTCGGCTGGTGTACGGTGTATAACTGCACAAAACCACAATGGGGACTACTGGAGAAAAATCTATGTTACCTACTACTGAAATTGTGCCTGTGTCCCAGTGAATGGCAAGTCTGTGTCCTTGTCTCATTTCAGTACTTTTAGGAGAATTGTCATCACTCAGGGAGAGTCTAAAAAGAGAGAAAAGACTACTCCAAATGTTGGAAAGTACATCTCATGGAGACAAATTCCTGCAAATTTCTCATTTAATAAAGTTCAAACTATTTATTTTTTTGGCTTGCTGTTGCTAGATTAGTCCTTAAACATTCACAGACAAAGCCATCAAAGTTAAAATGTGTTTTGGAAAAGGTCAAATTATGA
Source organism: Turnix velox (assembly GCA_013400935.1). Classification (NCBI taxonomy): domain Eukaryota; kingdom Metazoa; phylum Chordata; class Aves; order Charadriiformes; family Turnicidae; genus Turnix; species Turnix velox. The sequence continues at coordinate 89,937 of VZTY01008254.1, read as the reverse complement.
GCTATCAGGCTTTATTTTTCTGTTAAGAGCAATCAAAATTATATAATACAGAGAAGTATTATACTTTAATGCTAATTTTAATTTATCTCTTCCTCATCCTTCCTTCCTTGTTTTTTTCTATTCCTGTTTTTCCTTTTTCTTTTCTTCCTTTCTTTTCCCAGTGTAACTAAGTTATTTCCATTTAATCTATGAGTTTTCCATTTTAAACTAGTCCGTTTTTGCATTTTAAGCTAGTCCATTTTTCTTATAGAAAACAAATCAAAACCTGGAAGGGCTGGGAGACAGAGCTCAGCCTTTAGAAAACTAAGAAAACATTAGTAACAGAAAAGTGTTTCTATCCATTACACAGTATTCTTTCTATTGAAGTAATACACTTATTTTTGTGGAACATATGACAAGAGATGATGGCAAACTCCTTAGTTCTCCTGCCCTTATATTCCTGCAGACCACAGGTAGGCACTGCCACTTCAAATGCAAATTGGGATGTTCCAGAAGACACAGCTTTAGTCCACAAAATTATATTTACATGTATCAAGTTTCTCTTTGAAAAGGTTACCACAACATTTCAAACCATTTGTGTAATTGGCCCAGTAATTCCTTCAATCATAAACAGTACTACAGATAGTCATCCTCCAGAAGTACATGAATAATGTCTCCCAGTCCCTCATATGTATTCAGTTCTTGTAACTTTTAACTTAAATTCTTCAGGATAAGTTTCCTTTCTGCTTATGATACAAATGTAAAAGATTGCGTAGAAGAGGAATCAAGGATCAGGTTGTAGGCAAAAAACAGCAGAATTGTAAGCTGACACCAAACAAGATCAAAGTGGCTTAGGTAACAATAAAACCTATAAATAAGAGTTTAACCCTGGGCCACCCAGAAACATGGTGATAAATTAAGTACATCCTCTCGTGGAATAATTCTTAATTCAGTTTTTTTTCAGAAGTTACACTTAAGCTATGAGCTCTCACCTGTAAAAGTATTCTGGCACTGAACTCAGTCTGAGGTCCTCAGCTGCTGCAGCAATGAGATATTCATAACCATCCAAATCAGCAGCTCAGACTTGAGGACAGTTAGCCCTAGAAGGCCAGCTATCAATTAATATTTCTTAACACTTTGAAAATTTCATGCTTCAAACTCTTTTATTTCTATTATATTTATAAGATTATACAATTCTTTCAGACAGATCACTGAATATTTCTCATCACAGTTATTTTAACATAAATTCTCTGTAACTAATTGATTTCTCTGGATCAAAGATTTGGGACTTCTTTGTTCCTAGCACATATCTTGGGGTCAACATGAGTTTCTTAGTTTAAATAATATTTATAGTGGGACTTAAGCCTTTATTGCTATAAATTTAACTGAATTTAACACTACCAAAACAGAATTATCAGTTAAAAACTTCTTCTTCTTTTCCTTCTTATGGTAATCACTGCAGTAATTGTAAATTTTAGTCTCCATTTTTGCAAGAACTGCTATGGAGACAAAAATAAGCTGTCTCAAAATCACTAGAGAAGAAGAGGCAAAAAATTAACCTTTCTTCTCAGTTCCATCTCTGCATGAATACACCAGAGATGGGTCTGAACAGTTCTGAAAAATTTCTTTGCTTGCACTGTTTCAGTTGACTTGAATGGTAGAATTTATCTATTGCTTTCTTCTCTCCAGTAACTTTAATTTGCAAAAGAGTTGACCCTGCCTGTAGTTTGGTTACAGCCCATTGCGTTTGTGACACAGCCTATGTTCAGGATTTGCATAGGCTAATTGCATTCGCAGATTTCCACCTTCCCAGGTATTCTTTTTTGAAATTTGTCAAAGCAAGCTTTTTCTCTAGATCTGGATTTCTGCAATTAAGTAATTACTTAAAAATGTACCTGATTAAGACATTTACATAATGTTTGCATAGTGATTTACCTCCTGTACCTTGGAGCACTAGTATTCCACATCAGATGTTCTGGCATGTGTATATTTCAGTCTATCATTACCTCAAAGGTATTTTCTGTTACTAGCTAGGGAGGTTTGAAGAACTGTTAGAACTAGGGGTACTATCAAATCTTAGTATTCCTTTGTCATCTGGTGTATTGTTTTAATTATCTGCTCCAATTTTTCTACTCTGCCTGATAGCTTAGTTCATAAGAAATTTATTTTTTTTGCTGCAGAACTCTTAGCATCTTTGAATATTCTCAGAACAGCTGTCAGATTCAATCTTAGCTAAGACTACCTAGAGAGAAAAAAGCCTTTTCCACCAAAAATGCAGCTGTAACTTGCTCAGCAGTTCTCTGTAAAAGAAATGTTTCTACCTTACTTCAGAGTACTGAGGGATAAAATCTACAATTAAAGGTTAAAATTAATTTCCTTTAGGTTTTTCTACCCATGGGTTCACAAAATAAATTTGGAAGCATTCTGTCATTCTTCATATCTCTGAGAACCTGTGGGAAATTTCTCTTTACACTTGATGGCTTTCTTGGAGAACTAGCCAGACATGCCTTTGCACATAAACTTTTCAAGCCAGAACCCTGAAGCAGAAGCCTTTCGAAAAGTCTTATCCTAGATGTCCTCCAGTGAAGGTGTCATCAACATAATTACACTCATTATTTCCTAAACTCATTTATTTCCTAAACTGAGTCAATGCTATTTATATGGGAACATTCCTTACTCAAGCAATAACTGAAGCATTGCTTGTATTTTACCTAAGAAAAATTTTTACCAGATCTAATTGTGTTCCTTGTATATTATCTCCAATCATTTAATTGATTTGTCTTTTTCCTGGTGTCTAAATTACATATTTCATTTTCATGTGGGTAATTCTAACGATAAAGCCTCTTCTGTGGAACTTAAGTTTTTGTTTAATGTTTTCCCAAGCTCTTTTTCTACTAGCTGATCTGTCACCTATTTTAAGAGGAATACAGTACCATAAGATTTTAACCCTTTCACCATTAAATGTTTCTTCAGTTCACTAAATTCACAAATATACTGCAACAAAGAAACGAATTTATAGAAGTGACTCATAAGAAGTGTACTTAGGAGCATCCTGTGTTGATGAGAACTGTGTGTGTGAACTGCATTTCCAAGGACAGTCTGAAAACAAAGTAAGCATTCAAATGCTATAAAAATATTCAAATGCAGGTGATGGAAAGCAATTCTGCAGTTAGCTAAGTGTGGGACAGCTAAATAACACATGCTTCAAGTGCTTCCAGATGTGAGGGTGAAATGGTTGGGCTGTCAAATCCAGTACATCTTTTCTTGAATGTAATAACTGGAGTCATTATAAAACATCAGTTTGCAGGCACATCTGTGTGGAAGAGTAGTGATTCAAAGTATCAGTTTGCTCTCTTCCATCTTTTACTTCATAGGGGAAACTGGATATTTGTGTGGGTGTTGCACTACACAGTCTGATTTGGACCAGTCAGAAATGCAAGACGTAGGATGATCATTAGTATTTGTTCCTTCCAAGCTGAGAGAGCTTCCTTTCTATATCAATGAACAAGTATAAAATCTTAACTTCACATCTAAACTTCTACTGCTATCCTGGTCTGTACCTGAAGCCAAAGTATTTTAAAGCATTTGTGTGCCTTTCATTCCATAGACATTTAATATGCTAATCTGCTTTTCCTGTAACCAGTGCTAAGATTCAACTAGAACTATTGGGAATTGATTCTCCATGATATCTATTAATATATAAAAGAAATGTACTAGTGGTTAAATCAGAGTTTTTTCACTGTGCATTCTTTTATGGGATTGATATTCTGGCCATCTTTACTGGATGACATACCAAAAAACCCTTGACTAGCAGCTATATTTTTGCTGAATTACACTTAAGGGCTGTTTCATCTAGGGACCTTAGCAGGTTTTACAATTTCTCTGGATTTTCCTCCTTGCTTGTAGGGCTAAACCTTATGAATTTTTTCAGCTTCATTTGTGCTTGCTTCATTTTGACAGTGGAAATGGAAGAAATATTCAGAAACCCCCTTGTTTACTGAATAAACAAGTAAAGCATGAATTCGATACCCAGGGGAGGAGAGATGTAATTTTCCTAGTGCCTTCAGTCAAATGAAAAGAGGAAAAAAGACCATTTCTTGGGGGTGTGTATATGCGTGTGTGAAAACTACTCAACTATGAGATCTAAAAAACATATTTAGATTAAGTATCTTAAAACCATGACTGCAACACATGTAGGTGACTTGGCTCAATTTTGAGTAATCATCTGGAAAACACCATGAACTGCCAACTGAAAAACATTATTAAATTATATTTTTCAAATCAGGTAGTTAACAGAGATGAGACTGCTAGAGCTCCACATCCTCGGGTCCTGCTGCTGAGCTCTGCATTGCCAGCAGGCACATGCATGGACAATGCTATGCAGCACACACTGCAGGCATATGTATGGCAAACCACCCAGAGCAGCTACACTGACACAGACACAGGCAGAACTGAAGGCTACTCCCTTCACTGATCAGGACTGATCAGGATGAAGTTCTATCAGCTGAAAATAAAAGCATATATAAACATACATACATTATGGGTCTTTCCACTAGATAGACTGGGTCTATGCAGTAGCTGGACCTGATTTCTTAACTAGCATCTGGACATACAAGTTTTCCAACTGCAGTCCCACTACAGCTACTGACACAGCTTCCCCTTACACACACACACATATGAAACAGTGAACCCCTGCTCATGCACCCACACCCTGCATGCCTCAAGTGCTTCTGGTGCTGGCTCCTTCCCTACAGCAAAACATTGTGCAATGAGGCATGGAAGCCACATGGCTGGTTAACACCGGAGGATCTACTAACTGCCCAGACAAAGCCCCTACACAGTGTGAGCTGCATATTAGCTATAAAAATGTTTTAAGTATATAGCTTACATTGCAAATGTTAGTAAGGAAAGATTTCAATAAGGGGAATTAAATGGAATGTGATTGTTAGAAGATAAAGGTGCATTCATTAAATTATATGAGATCTAAGCATGTTGCAAATGGTATGGAATATAGGGTGGAGGACAAATTACGTCTGTCTGAGATGGAATTCATTTCCCCCATATCACTTCTCATAGTGCTGTGCTTTGTATTGGTAGCTAGTAAAGTGTTGGTAACACACAAGTATTTTGACTACTGCTGAACATTGTTCTCACGGCATCTCAAACATTCCCACCGCACCAGCAAGCTGGGGCAAGATCTTGGGATAGGACATAACCAAGACAGCTGACTCAAACTGATATAGATATTCCATTTCACATTCCATTTATTGCTCAGTAATCAAAGCTTGAAGAAAGCAGAATGAGGGGAAGTGGCATCTTTTTTTATTATGGCTTTTGTTTTCCATAGCAGCTACAGCACATAATGAAATCAGTCTTGCTTCCCAGGAAGTGTCTGGACATTGACTGCTGGTGGGAAGTAGATAATTTTTTTGTTTTCCTTAGTTTCTGCAAGTGACCTTTGCTTTTGCTCTAATAAACAGACTTTATCCTGATCCACAAGCATTTTCCATCTTATTTTATCCATCCACCCCATCCTGCTGAAGTGGCCAGTGACAGAGTGGGTTGGTTAGCACCAGGTATCCAGTCAAGGTCAGCTCACAGAATATGCTGGTTAAACAAAGTCAACTACATTTATTACAGGTCAGAGTTTTATACTGTGTGGGTTTGGAGTATCTCAGGAACTTCAGACATAAACACAAAATTACTCTGAGGCAGAAAATCCAAAGCTACACTTGCAAAGATTTTGGTGTGATATTTGCATTGTTCTCTAGTAGATCACTAGTGCTTAGAGAAAGTAAGCTTCTGTGGAAAATTGCAAAGTTAATTTTGTTTATGGCATCATTATGCACAGTTCTTTACTAGAGCTCACCTATTGTTTGTGGTAATTCTTGTGTCTGGCACATATTATTTGAGCTATTGTTAGACTTAAAGGTCTATGAGAGCAGTAAACTTCCTCTCATGTGTCAACAGTACTTCTGCAGCAGGAACTCTCAATTTCTGATTTTTAAAGGGAAGAAAATCAAAAATTTTATTATGCTACTATCTCTTCAACATGAAAAAAGGAATTCAAGTACTTAATCAAGACAATCAGGAGTAGTTCCTACTTTTCCCTTTTGTGAGAAGAGCTGCAAGCACAGAGCCAATACATCCAGAATTTTCAGGAGCCCCTGCTGTATCATTACTTGAAATTCCACAACTATTGCTATGACCAATGCCTGATATCTGGGTGCTACATTCTTTTCCAATATCTTTAGAGTGGGCCTTTAAAGTCCCTGGTATAGAATCAGCAAGTGTTGATGAATTGTCAAATTAAGCAAGTTAATCAAATCATCCATATCAACAATAACATGAAAACTGGGACAAGGTTTTAACAAGTACCACTTGTACAGCTATGAGATAATTTTTCTCCATAGATACCGCACTTTAGTTTGAATATCTAAAATTTGGATACCAGTCATAAATGCAATTGGAGGCTTAACAATTCTGCTAAAGTGGAGAGAAGCTGATGAGTAGGACTCATCCTCTGACTACTGCAATCAGAGAAATTATTCTGTGATGAGGAGATGTCTTTAAGATTAAAGGAATGAGGAAAAGGAAGGATGCTAAGACTACAGATGTTTTGGGTCTTTGCCTATCAGGAAATGCTAGTTTCATCTGACAAGGGCTTAGATTGCTAATAGCATCTTAACAAGCTATAGTATAAGCATCATGTAAATATCATATCATAGGAGGGATTGGTAGTGAATATTACAGTAATTTGAGATGTGCTGAGCCTCTCAAAAATAGCCTTAGCAGTAGGATAAGTTGTCTCTCATTGTTGAGTTTGTTGTCCTATGAATATTTGGTGAGCTGCTGCAGGGGAGAGAGGCATCCTGACTAGATCCTAGATCATTGACTGTAAGTCAGATAGGTAAAATTTTGGTTTGTGTCAAGTAAGAAGAGGGGTGTTTCAGTGAGGCAGTATCAAGCAAGATGATGTACTCTGCTGGGTGGATTAATATTCTGTAACTTGCACGTATATTAGAAAAGTCATGGTCAAATGAACAACTTTTACTAACTGATTCACTAGATAAAAATGCAGTAGCTTGGGGGGAAAGCTTAAAATGCATAGTCTTTTTCCTGTAGTTCATCCAGCTATAGAAAACTTTTCTGGTTCCTATGAGCTTGCAAAAATTGTTGATACAGTTTGTGATTCAAAATAATACAGCTGATAAAGATGCATTGCTTTGCGAGGCCTTTGCTTTCAAAAGGCTTTGTGCTCTAGTGGCATACTTGAAGTACAAAGCAAGTATGTTTCCTTGTATCTCAATGGCTTAAAGCCTCAGTTGTCGTAGTTTCTGGCATTGGTATGGCTATCAACAAAATGACAGATGTTTTTACTGCAAGGTTTCCACAAATCACAAAGTGGTAACAACTGGATTATATAGCCTGGGAAGACACAATAGAGGAAGTTATAACAAAGCATAGGGAAAACTATGTTGAATAGTAGAAAAAAAACCCCAAACCACCGAAACCACAATTCTCTTCCACTGCAAGCATGAAAATCTATATCAGAAATTATGAGGAGGAAAAAACTTATTTCATTACCTAGAATAAGAAAAGTAAACAAACTCAAATATCAGTGAAAAATGGAGTGAGGGAAGGAAATCATCAATAGCTGAAGTACAGTGCAAGAGGAAACTATCTAAACCTTGTAATCTAAAAACAAACACATTTGTTCATGCTAAATAACTAATTAATTAATTTTTAAAATGTCAAAGTAGTTTTGAAAACACTACTTTAGCTTTTGCCGACCAGAGCTTGTACAGTGTCAAGGTCTTTTCTGCTCATCATTCTGCCCTACGAGTGAGTAGACTGAGGTTGGACAAGAGGCTGGGAGGGGACTCAGTCAAGACACGTGACTCCAACTGACCAAAGGAATATCCCACACCTTATCATCCCACACTACACTCAATAAAAAGAGCCAGAGAAGGAAAGAGGAAGACAGGACATTGGCAGTGGTGTTTTTCTTCACAAGTGACCATTATGCATTACAGAGCTCTGTTTGCCTGGAGATGTCTGAATGAGGAGCAGTTAATGAATTCCTTTGTGCATGCATGTTTTGCTTTACCTGCTAAACCTATGAGTTCTCTAATTTTTACTCTACATATGCTCTCCCTCACCTCACTACAGAGTAGTTAGCAAGTGGCTGAGTGGGAATGAGCTGCCAAATTAATTCAAGCTATTTTATTCTATTGTTTACCCTAATTTCATCAGCGAGTCCTCCTCATTAACTAGCTTTTCTCCAATATCTTTTCCCTCTCTGATATCCATTCTAATTTAATCTAAACAGCATCTTTATTTAACACTGTTATGAGAAATAATTAGATTATTTTGCCTACTCAGAACAGTCCCTATACTCAATCACATTCAAGGCCAGCAACTCTCTAAGATTTGTTTTCCAGTGCTGCAGTTAAAAGACTCTTTCCCCATAAATCAGTCATCTTTTCGTCAGGCTTTACAGGTTCTTAAGGGTTTTATCTTTCAGTTTCCTATTGATGTCAGTCAGAAACATCACTATATTCATGCAACATGACCCAAGAGAATGGCAAAGGGTAATTTGAATCTTATATAAAAGGATAAAGAAAACAAAAAGATACAAAGAATAAAATTTTGACACTGAAGGATATTTATTTTAGTAGTTAAAGATATAAAATGACAAAATGGAATTTAAAGTCAGAAGAAGTTTTACAAAATTTAACATTTCTAGGCAATTTTTACTGTCAAATTAATTAACTACTGGAACAAAATACAATATCCTGAAACAGTTTTACTGAATTTTTTCCTTTCAAAGGAAGGTGGATTTTTTATTTTTAAGTAGATCAGGTAGGTCCAATTTGGAAGCAGTAATTGTATTAGGGAAGTCTACCATTTTGTATTATGCTGAAGGCCTTAAGTCTGAGAAGCTATGTGTCTGAAAATAAATTCTTTATTTGTAGTAACTTATCATAGCAAGTCTATATGTCCTTAACTATGTCCCTGAGGAGATACAAACTTCTATACATCTGTGTCTCATTGTCTTTTAAACAGAGAATAAACTGCACTTTTACAGCCTTTTGCCATATTCCATCACAATTTGTCTCACTATGTACCCTTCTTTAAACTCATTCAGAGGTTTGAAAAGACAGCCGCATAATTTGCATTCAAGGGACACATTCCTATTAAGCTAATAAAGTGGTATAATTTGGATTTCAATTATTTGCTGCTAAGGAGTATCAAGCACTCTATGTTTCCTTATGCTGAGCGAAGAAACTTCACAAAAGCAGCTGAGCTTCTCTCTCACTGACATAAAATACGTGCTACGTAAATAAATGTTTTTTGGGTAGAACAGTTCAGACTGGTTGGAGAAATCACATCCCTTTTCTAAGCCTGTGTTGGGAGAAATCTTGGTCCCCACACCCTTTTCCATCTCATCTCAGTGAGGAGATATCAGTCCACAGCTTGGCAGGCAGCATCGTCTCATTTGCTGAGGTCAAGGAGAAGATGCAACTTTGAGACCCTCCCAACACATCTTTTACCTCTTGCTCTTTTCTTCCTACTCACACTGACAATGTCTTCTGACCCTATCAAATACATTAGACCTCTGGTTTCTAATATTTTATGGAATATAATTGAATACCTTATTCTTAATCTACTAGGTTTTGTTGTTTTTTCAGGCTTAATGAAACTAGTCTCTTGAGCTTTTTATTCTTTTGGTTTGGTTATTTCTGTGTGTTTGTTTTTGAAATGGTAACTTGTGAAGGAATAGAACAAGTAGTTGAAGGGTAGGTTATTTATTTATTGTTAACAACATCACTGTGTTTTATGTCTTAGTCAGTCATTCCTCTCCCCTGCTAATAGGCCTCCTTTTATATCTTCCCTTGCTCCTTGCAAAGAAATAGCAAATTGCACTAAAATATAAATTAGCTTTCAGTTTGCATGGAGTTAAATTGCTCTTTATTTTGATTATATTTAACAAATCTGTTCTGAGAGAAAAAGATATATTGTATTTAAAAGAAAATAAAGAAATTTTATTGTCATTGGTTCTTACCAGTGACAGACTACTAGGCAACAGCTGATGTATCTTAAATATCAAAATACTGCAAATGTAGTAAGATGCCATAACCACAGACATAAGGTGAGAGATTATAAGGGTTGCAATTCAAGCAATAGGGAAAAAAAGTAAATCTTAATACATCTTAACACTGATGAATCAAAAAAACCTGAAAATGACTGGTTATACAATTAAAGATGCTGAACAAAACAAAAACCTACTTTCAACTGGAGAAACAGGAAAGAAGGCAAGTTCTGAATATAAATAAATGTAATATTCCTGTTATTGTTGAAAGTCTGATGTTAGGCAAACATACGATGATATTACAAGCAATAGGAAGATGAGGTGGGCTGGATTCCATTCCTACTCTAAGTGCAGATAAGATATTTTGTTCAAAACTGCTAGAAAGTAAAGATGGAACAGAGAAACTGTGATAAATAAAATACTTAGATAAACAGATTTGCAGGTGCATCTTGTTCCTTTTAATGAGTCATTCCATGACCTATAAACCAACTGTTAGATCCATTTATGGACAATGCTAAAAATTGCCGGTGGTATTTTCATTTAATCTCTGTGTTAAAAAAAAGTATTTTCCTATGCACAATGGATGTTTTCTTCATAATGAAAAATGCTGGGTTTGTGTTGTGGAAAGTACTGGTATTCTCTCACATGTTTTGCACTATTTTCACAAAATAATGAAGTGCTGAGGTATGAAAAATGAGCATGCTGCTACACATCTGAATTTCCTTTAGAAAGATGTTCTTAGCGCTCTGAAACAGTTATATGAGGGTCTGCAAAGTTTTGTGCCTTTTGTTATTTTTATGTTTTTGCTTTGATTTAATTTGATTTTTAAAGGAATCATGCTACTGTTGTTTTCTTCAGGTAAACAGCTACAGATCTTAATACTATTCTTATAGCACTATCTAGCAATTTTTCTTCTGGTTCATTCAAAGTGATAGAGCAAAATGTTTTTAAATTATATGGGTTTCTAAGTACTGTACCAAAAATTTAAATTTTTTTGAGACCACCTACTGGCTAATTTCAGTTTCTCATAGGTATGGGAATTGTAGCACAGTTGCACCTGGTTTCTTGAAAGACAGCATAAGTAAATGTCTCTATCTTACAATTTAACCAGAAATTACAGAGGTAATTTCTCCTATGCAGCTTGTATAAAAAGACTAAAATTTGTGCTTATTCACTCCTAGTGACTCTTGAAGATTTATTCATGTAAGTTTTTTGTTCTTATTTCCTATCTGGCATCACTCTTCATATTCTCACATTAAAACTCACCATATGTTTCAGCTGCAGACCATTTTGTCCCAATGCCTTCTTAGCTTGTACATTCCACTAGGTGTTTTGAGATTTCGGATGATTCGGACGGTTTTCTGTAGTCTTTAAGTATTTTTGTCATTGCTTTTATAATAATGTCATAGGTAGTATTCAACATAAGCTAGCTTACGTTTGGACAGCAGATAGAGAAATTCAGTGTTCAGGTCAGCTCTTTGGACAACACCCATAAGGGGACTTCCTTATTGTGATATTTAGAGGTCTGGCTTGAAAATAACAAGTAAAAAGATTAATTTAAATGTGCATATTTACTACTTCCACAGAGAGGATACAAATAGGCATCTACATTTAAACTTACATAAAAAAAGTCATTCAACAGGAGACACTGAAAGCTATGGTGCACAGTATGTTTGCAATCTCTTGCAAATGAAGGTTTAGCTTTTATTTTGAACTGCCCTGGGATTAGACGGTTATCTGGATATCTGAAAATTAATGAACACTTTCTTTTGTGACTATTTTTTCAGTAGATGGCCCTGCCAATGTCTTGCATAATTACAAACTGAAACTGGCAATAAAACTAATTAAAGTATTTTGCTGCTAAGTGGTGAACTTGTATTTATACCTTTTAGCAACCTAAAGAGTTTTGAATTTCAAAATCAAAATCTCTAAATCATAATTTATGTTTTATATGCAAGAAGCATCATCATCCATAAGCTTCTTTTCCGAGCTAGATGTCCCTGGTATTGGTCTTTCTTATTTATGATGTCAGATAACAAACAGGTTTCACAGGGGTGTTGGAGAGACTGATGCTGTCATTATCTTGGGGCACCCTTTAAGGACAAAAGTCCTCATCCTCAAGACTGGGTCTGTCCTACTTTCCATGAGCTAGTGAACCTAAAGCAGTTGCTTGAAAGAATAATAATTTTAAAATATTTTATTGTAGGAAGCTCATGTATTAAGGCATTTAATCAATGGTATCTCTGATTTCTAGTAGAGATGTGCACTTTGCCTGTATTAGAGTCTCAGGATGAAGTGGACACTGAAAGAATGCTGAGTTTGAAAGCTGAACTTGCTCCTGGTCCTTCAAGCATTGTGGTATCTTAGTTGTAAGGGTTTCATCTTTACATGATGTTATGATTTCATTCACACAATATAATATCATTCAGATAATATCATTCACACAATAAAACTTATTTCCTTAGGATTATTCCCAAAAAATCAATAGTTTTCTCAGGAAACAGATCTTCACAGAGAACAAAACATGATAGTCTTAGTTAAACTATGCTCACAACACCTCTCCTGTGAAGGTGAATGCTGAAGGCATTGCTTTATCTGTACAAGTTTTATTACTTCCAGACAGCATTCTGACAATTGGGGTTAGTTGGGTGGTTTGCGATCTGTAAGTCCACAGAAAAAGAAAGAGTGTTTTAATTGAAGATAAATACAATTCCCCAAGCTTTCCACTGTCTTATAAAGAATTCGGTCCAGTATTTTAGTTGGTAAATATTTTTTTAACATGCACCTGTATTTTCTGTTTGAAAAGCTGTATATCTTTGTAACAGCCTGTAGAAACAGGATTCATTACCACAGAACAGTATTATGTGAAATTGCCTTACAGGAATTTTTTTATTGTTTTAACAAGATTACTTTAGACAATTGCATTTGTTTGATAAAGTTATGAAATTACTGACTCCAGAGATTCTGCGGGGTTTGTCTTGTNGACAGCATTCTGACAATTGGGGTTAGTTGGGTGGTTTAGGATCTGTAAGTCCACAGAAAAAGAAAGAGTGTTTTAATTGAAGATAAATACAATTCCCCAAGCTTTCCACTGTCTTATAAAGAATTCAGTCCAGTATTTTAGTTGGTAAATATTTTTTTAACATGCACCTGTATTTTCTGTTTGAAAAGCTGTATATCTTTGTAACAGCCTGTAGAAACAGGATTCATTACCATGGAACAGTATTATGTGAAATTGCCTTACAGGAATTTTTTTATTGTTTTAACAAGATTACTTTAGACAATTGCATTTGTTTGATAAAGTTATGAAATTACTGACTCCAGAGATTCTGCGGGGTTTGTCTTGTACTTCTTTTTTTCTTTCTTTTTTTTTTTTTCCCATGCTAGTAGGCATTAAGTTTATGTAAAAAATAATTTACATTTAGGATAATTCATTAAGCACAATTTTAGGGAAGAAAAAAGTCACACACGCCGGTTATCTAAGTTGATCAGCTGTAATTACTAAGCCACTGAAGAATTAAAAAAATAGAAAAGGGGTGTTATAGATTACCAGCTACAATCACCAGATGATTGAATTAAATATTTCTGTTTTCATAACTCATGAGTTTTATCCAAAAACAATCACCAGATGATTGAATTAAATATTTCTGTTTTCATAACTCATGAGTTTTATCCAAAAAGTCCATGCACAGTTTTGCCTTTCACCTTCCTCACAACCTACGTGAAACCACAGGGAGGCTGTTCAGAATGTCCTGATCTTGTGGTCAGGTGTCTTTCCATTGCCAGGCTAAATTTATTTGTGACAAGTGTAATTAATTTATTCCCATATCATTAATATCTGCTAGTTTAAGTGACTGTTTTATTTTATAGTTTTAAGATATGTTGTTAAACATGGCAATTGTATTCCTTTTCAGTTCTTGATTACCAGTCAAAGGAAGCAGATTTTTAAAGCAGAATTAACTATCTCTTTATGGCTAGATCAGCTACTAATTAACCCAGGCTAGCATGCCATACCTTCTGGGATAAAAAGTGTCATTTTTACAAGGTGCCACTCTGTCCTTTTTATAAAAAAATCACTTGTCTTGTGTATAGTTTTAAGTCTTCTTCAGTGTCACTTCAAATTTGCTTTCCAATTACCTTCTCAAATGCAGGTAAGTGGAAAGCTATAAAATAAAGATTTTCTACTATCTTTTACAACACCACTAGCATTAATTTTCTAGTTAAAAACTTTTCCAGAGATGTCACAGGCATAAGGAGCATCCGTGCATAAGGATGGCTCAGTCACTCTGAAACAGATAATATGCATCATCTGACATTTGTTTCCATCTGAAGAGCTCCCACAATATCTAATCTGTAAACTCCTTTTATACATAAAAAGACTTAATATTCTTATATGATGCATAATAGAATGATTGAGAAATTTAACATCAAAATTATTTCCATTTATATACCAAAATGGTACCATGAAGACAAAATTTACTTTTTTTTATCAACATCACCAAAGAAATAAGACTGACCCTAAAAAAATAGCAGAAAGTCTTTTTTACCTCTGCAATACCCAAGAACCCTCCTCTCAGCATTTTCTTGTCATCATAAACTCAACTGGGGATACTGCAGTTTGGGCTAAAAAAAACCAAACCAAACCAAAACAAACCACCAAAGAGCAACATATTTTTGCCTGCATTGACCTTTGCAAGTGATATCATCTATATGACAAATACAAGCATATCTGCTTTCACCTCCCACCAGAGAGAATAAGGAGAGACTATTCTGCAGTGAGGAAAGAGACATTCATTCCATCTAAAATGCCAGGCATTAATGGCAGACAATATTCTATTTTTTTAAATCTTCACCTGATCTTTCATTAATAAACAAGCAAATGTACCGAGTATATCTTACATTCTTTTCCTGTAGAAATTTAAAACAGATGTGGATTTCACATTTTTGGGGGTTTTTCCCCAGTTATTTTTTTCTATATCAAATACAGATTTTTAATGGGAATAAAAATCTAATTAGCTTTATGGCTTTACTATTTAATTTCAAAAGAACCAAAGTTGCCTGCACAGAATTGCATAGACTAAAGCAGGTCTAACTTGTGCTCACTCACTGATTCCATTTGGTGGCTCTATACAGACAACCTGCATGTATGCTCCAAAGCCCAAAAAGGCTGTGATTGACTCAGCAATAGAGGTAATCTCATGAAGTCCATGGTGTTAGTGAGTTGGTGGTGTCCTCTCAAGCTTTTCTATTACTTTCTTGGGGCAAATACTCACTCTGAGATAATTATTGCAACATGAGTCTTTTTAATACTTAAGTAATGATATTTTGGTTTTATTAAAAAAAAATACCATTTTAGGCACAAATATCAAAATATATTAAAAAGTAAACTGCAATTAAAATGTAGTGCTTCCAAGATGGCATGTATCTGTATGTGGGAAATATCCGATTTGAAAAAAGCTCACCACTAGAGCCAGCAATTACTTTCTAGCTTTAGTCAACAGGTTAATTTCCTTCACACAGTTCAGGACTACACAAGACGACTGCTACCCAGAGACTATCATCAGAGATAAGATGAAAGTGAATGCCCAAGACGCAGAGAGGTACATACTTGGGAGAAACATATCATTTTAAGAGGAACTCAACTGAGGCAATCTCAGTCCCTGAGAAAGTTTCAAGATTTGAAGACTTCTATTGCTAAGTAGTAGCAGCATCTGCATGAAAGCACTCTGAGAAAGGAGAGGATAAGGCTTCTGTACTGAATTCCTTTGCGGCACTCATTTATCTACAACTTTTAAATTTGTTATGACTGTGAGGGAAATCACTGAGGAAATTAAAGAAATTTTCTCTTCTACAGTCTACTTTTAGGAGATTCTAATACAAGTACCGCACAAGAAAGTGTTATTAAATAGAAAAGGTTCTTCATACTTTTTAATGGGTTAGGAGATGATTAATTTCTTTAAATGTGGAATTTCTCTCCAATATTTGCTACAACATCTTTACATTTCACTTTTCCAGAATGATTAAATTCTATTCTGTCTGAAGGGAGCACATTGTAATGAAGTTTTTTGTTATGTAAGAACTAACATATAATTATTGAATTAAGCTACAGCACCAGAATCTAGAAATTTAGAAATAAAAGACAACTTGGAAATACATTTTTATGCACAAACATGAGTAATAAAATAAACTTACATGTTTAACATAGGCTTTTCTATATTATGTCATAATAATCTGACTATTCATACCTGGCTAAAATAATGTTTAATCTGTGTCACAAGATAAAGCCAATGAAAACAAAAAACAATTGGCAATAAGTGGGTTATTTAGTTTTATTTCTGTCTATGAAGAAAGCAACTAAATTTTTTTTCTCATGTTTGTTTTGTTTTGGTATAGTTTGCTTTGCTTTATCATGTGTAGTACACTTTCTCCAGAATGCTGAGAACTGAACCTGAGTTTGGATTCCAAAAAGTATGAAAGCAGTGTGAACTTCTAAAAATATCTTTAGACTAAACCCAATTTGATTTCAGTGTCAGCTAGATCACTGTCAAGATAGATTATAGATCAAGTTCTTTTTTTAATCTACAGAATTTATGGAGAGGTATCTGACTGATGAATGTTGACAATTTAAAACAAGCACATCCAAGTCACACCAAAACTGTTTTTCCTAGATCATATGGACTTCTGTTTTAGAATTCTGCTTAGAATTTTCATTTTCTGTTTAGAATTTTCATTTTCACAGAGATTTTGTCATGTGGTAGTTATCTTTAAGATATCTCTGTATGCTTTGTAATCAACAATTATTTGGGAAAAAAATAATATATTAAATATATTAAGGCATATATTTAATATATTAAAGTATATATTTAATATATTATTAATATATTATTGTATCAATTATTTCTGCTGAGTAATTACAAAGAAAAAATCTAATGGATACTGTATTTTAACATTATTGATCAGACTATTTTGTATATGATTTATTATGAAACTTTCATCAGGCAAAGACTGATTAAAGTCGGAGATAAGTAAGTGGTTATTACATGCTATATAATTGCCCTGAGTTGTCTCATTTTCAAATGAGAAAACTGTTCATTTGTTAAACATGTATGTTTTACTTTATGACTAATTAATTATGACTGTAAAGGAAACTATGCCATACATAAAAGTTTGGTGTGTATATTTGCAGAGAATCTGTCCCACTGAGTTAACAATTTTTGAAACAGGCGCTTTTTCAGCTTTGTTAGAGTATTCACGGTGCTTTCATTGTATAAAGCAGTTATTGAAATCTCCCTTTTTTCCCCCCAGAAACAGGTTTTGGAAGGTTTTCTGAAGAGTGTATTGTGAGGTACAGTCATGCTCCATAAATAGATAATGATTGCCACAGTACACCTCTCTCCTTTTGGTTACCAAGCAAAACATCTCAAAGTGTCAAGGAGAAACTTAAGAAACAGCATGCTAAACAAGGCAAGATACATCAAAATCCTATATCTTATGGCCAAAATGCTATATTCTATTTCTAACAGTTGCTATCACTATAAAATTCAGACAGGCTCTAAAAGGCCATGGCTATGCAAAAAGTAAACAAAGCATTTAGATAACTATGTCTATATTTTTCAAGAAAACCTTCAGCTCTCTAATAGGAGATTAAATAACATTTCCAATGTTTTGATGAGTTAAAATAGGAATGGATAGTTTGAGTTTCAGGAGAAATATCTCATTTCTCTGAATCTCCTCAGGTAATCATGGGGAAGTGTCTGTGTCTGAAACACAATAAAATGAAGAAAACTGCATGTTTGTCTTAAATAATTTCAGTTAAATCAAATTGCTACTTTCTAGTTTTGTAAAACAGAAGCTACTAGGTAAATTTTCCATTATTTAATATCATTCCTATATAATTTTCTCCTTTCTAAGATAAATTATCACAGGATTTTCAGTCTCTTTAAGTTGTTTGTTTTTCCAGCATTGTCTCTAAGCAAATTGCTCCTGAGACAAGAGTGCTGTGTTGTGGATATAAAATATTCTGAATGAGGCATCCCTGTTGTTTTATACAAAATATTCATACATTTGTATTCAGTATTTTCTGCAATATAGTTCTTAATAATGACAAATTTTTTCTGAGCTATTTCCATCCTTTTATGAATTGATATGGCACACTTTAAATCTTAAAAAGAGTATTAAATAGTTCATTTTCTTGTTACTGTTATGTGTGCATCAATATGTGTTTATCTCGGTATTTCATTTTATTTTCTGATCTTGATTTGTGAAAGTACTGGTATGCTATTTAGCAAAATCTACTCCTAATAGCAGCTGGTCTTCATAAGGTTGCAATAAAGTACATCTTAGGTTTGTTTTTTCCCAATACATTTTTTTTTTTTGCCAACCAAAATAATTTCATATTATTTCAATTAGAAGCATTATTTTACTCATTGCGTATTTTATTTTGATGTTGTTGTACTTTAATAAACTGTAATGTAAATAAAATTTATCTCATAATATCAGTCATAGATTAATTATTGTCTTATATTATGTTAAAATTCAACCAGATACTCTAGATATGATGACCTTTAAGCTACAGAAGTCTGGCCTCATGACTCCAGGAAAAACTGTCTGAACTGAAGGTGGATACGATCATATTATTTTCTTAAATTTCAGGTTATAGTAGGTGTTCTACAAGGAATGTGGAACATTCTTTCTGAATCTCTCTTCTGTATCCCACCTCAATGTTTACCTTAAAACGAGACAGCACTGGTGGTATAATGAGCAGGAGGAAAAGAGGGTTGACATTAGTGGAACTTTACTTCAGGGGAAGTAAAATTAACATCAATCTTCTGCTTTCTCATGGGAAAGACTGTACATACACCAGGACAGACACGTTAATCAGGACAGACATGTATGTCTTCCTCATTACTCTTAAAGAATGACAATAGGTAACATCCCAAACATGTGGTTTCTCCTTCCTCCAAGTAGAAAAGACATGTTGTGTGAAAGTGATTGGAGCGAGATAAAATGAGTTTTGTATGATTTCAGTGGGAAAGGAGTTCAGGCAAGTTTCCTGTGACTGAAGTAAAATAAAGGTACCATGGGGTGGCACAGTGTAGAAGATGGCAGTAGGATTCATTAGCAATATCAGGAACAGAGTGAGACATAGCTGCCTTAAGGGAAATGAGAAGATGTCAACAAGTCAGAACAAAAAGTCAGCTTAGTAAATGTTGTGCCTCCTTGTTGAACAAAACATAGAATTTTCCCGAAGCAAATTAAAGACTCTGTGGGAAGAGATGCTAGTCATCTTCAACATCACACTGCCATTGTAAGTGACTGTACATTATTATGATCACTTAGGTTGGAAGGAACCTTTTAGATCATCAAGTCCAATCATCAAGCCAACTCTAACTAAAGTTACATACCTGCACAAAGACTTGAACCCTCTACCCTCAGATTAGGAGTCTGACAATCTTCCAGCTTACAGATGTAATAATCAGATACCACCCCTTTTATTCCTTCCTAGAGTTTTCTTCTTGCTCTATGTGAAATCTTATTTCATAACCTATTAATAAATATTCATGAGGCACAAAAGTTTACTTAATTTAGTACAAGAAAATTTGTTTTGATTTTCTCAGGTTAATGGGTAGGGATCTCCAACTAATTTTTTTAAAGAGATGTCTTTCAGTTAAAACGTCTGCTGTTTGATTGCTGGCAGAACATTACACTGAAAGTTACTAATGTTTTAATACGTTCTGGTATCCTCTATGATAATTCCCATTAGTTTGTCTAGAGTTGGTATACAGGATGGGTGGCCTACAATTGCCTGCTTCACATACAGAATCACAGCGTTTGGGGATGGCCAAAGGCTGGAAAGCACCTCTTCTTATCCCAACAGCTGCTGGGAGCAGGGTCAGCTACTGCAGGTCACTCAAGGACAAAGACTCCATGATGTGGCTGGGTTAGATTTTTATTGCAAGTTCTGTGACTTAGAGCACTCTAAAATACAAAAGAGAAGCAGATAAAGCAGTGTGGCAAATATCGAGAGCATTATAACTGAAAAAGCTGCTGCTATCATGTCAGGAAGAAATTAGTATTTCACCATCTAAATAATCAAAGAATCATAGAATAGTTTGGGTAGGAAGGGACCTTAAAGATCCTCTAGTTCCAATCCCCCTGCCATAGGCAGAGACACCTCCCATTAGATAAAGTTGCTCAGTGCCTTGAACAGCCTAGACTTAAACTCTTCCAGAGAAGGGGCATCCTTAATTTTTCAGGCAAAACAATGCTGACTTGAAGGTCCATTTGACAGAGGAAATAACTGAGGAAGAAAAATAATCAGATCTGAACAAAAATTATCAAAAACAGATAAACAGACCTCAAATGTACGAAATGAGATTATGACATACTTTGTATCTTTATTCTAATGTTTGTTTCAAAAAGCTGACAATATATATCTAGAGCAATATGCATTAAAAGATTAGATTTTCCTATTAAAAATGGAGTCTCAAGGTTTCTTTCCAGATACTAAAAAAGGTTTCTAAATCTTGTATCTACATATGCACAATGGAAAAAGCAAGGTACAATATTGGCTTATATGTAAGCTTTATCTGAATTTAAGAATCTTTACCAATATAGCAATAGCATAAAGCTACCTCTTTCCTATGGGTTCTGAGATTATAATGAGAAAATAACTATGTCATTAATGTAGTATAAATCAACTTTCTGAATGCTAATTTCAAAAAAATATATTCAATTGTCTTATGTAGTTTTTTGGGGGGAATGTGGCTACATTTACAGAAGATAATTTTATTCACTTCATTGGGTTTTATTCAGGTTCAGTCCCTGCTTTTATCATACTTCATAATCAGAGTAATATGAGAGTGGACTTACCATCAGCTATATAGTTTAATGTAAGTGGAGAAAGCTATAAAGTCCTGTGTGACTCAGCTGCATTCAGTCAGATACTCACACTTCCAGACTTAAATCAAGTAAAGGTGGTACTAAGTAGGTGTGACTATTGGCTGAATTCTAAAGTGTACTTGAGAAAATTAGATAGTCCTTTTCATTTTTCATTTAACACAATGCATAATAAATTCTGTAAAAGGAATGCTAATTTCCTTCAGTTCTTCTCCAGCAAAGAATTAGGATTCCTTTGATTCCTTTTCCACCTTCATGTGGATCTTAAAAATACTAAGAAAAAATGTACAAAAATTGGCGTACCATCTTAAATTAGACTGACTCTCTACCTACGCGGACAAAATTCGTATAATCTAATATTCAATCCATTTTCTTTCAAATCACTCTTGATTTCTTGACATAAGAAAGAAATTCTTTACAGTGAGGGTGGTGAAACACTGGAACAGGTTGCCCAGGGAGGTTGTGGATGCCCCTTCTCTGGAGGTGTTCAAGACCAGGCTGGACATGGCACTGAGCAGCCTGATCTAGTGGGAGGTGTCCCTGCCTATGGCAGGGGGGTTGGAACTCGATGATCTTTAAGGTCCCTTCCAAACCAAACTATTCTATGATTCTATGATTTTTACATCTAACTGTAAAGGTTGCAATCTTCCAAAGCTTGCAAGGAAAACTAAGGCTTGGAGCAAGAGATGAAGTGCTCAAAGAGCAGTAGGAACATATATGAAGTACCATTCAGTCACTCTTTGGGTTGAATAAAGGGACAGCGTTTAATCTCTTTGTTAAGTCATATATTTGGCAAGAATTTAAAACACCATTGTTCATTTCAGTGGAGTTCAGTACAATAAATGGTGTCTGAGGATCCAATCCCTCATATAGGTTAATACAGGTGAAATTATTTGTCCTTATGATAGTTTCCTCTTTTGTTGCTTGCTGCTTGTGAGTCATATTCTAAAAATAATCAGTGGTTCACTGGGAGAAGAGAGGAAAGAACAATGTGCTGGAGGGAAACTGAGTGAAGAAAAAAATCATAGCACTACAAGTCATGAATTATGGGGAAAGCTATTGAAAAGTCACACACGTTCCATTAAAAAAAAATTTTAAAAGCCAAAACAAAAAAAGGAAAAATCCCAACACCCTTTTGTCAAAAAGAGGTGGTTTGTAAAGCTTAAGTTAAATGTACTAAAGTCAGTTAGGATTGAGTTCACTCTATTTAGGAGACTTCCTTAGAATTTCTTCTTTTTTTTAAAGTTATTTCCAAAGGGATTTTACAATTTCAGCACACATAAAAAGCAATTAAGAATAATACAGTGATATCCAAATGCAGTCTGTTCCATTCTTCTCTCAGTAGGGACTAGAACTAGCCACAAAGCACTGTGATTAAGGATTCATTTGTATTATGGTTCAATGGGAGCTGAAATGACTAAGCTCCTTTATCTTGTTTCTATTCCTATGTATATTTTTAAAGTACTTCTGTTAAGGAATACCAACACTAAAACAAAAGGGAGACAAGCTCTTCAAAGTGCAGCAGATATTTACTTACCTACTGTATACATGTGTTTCCACTTGATAAATACAGTTTAAACCAAGAGAAATAGCAGGCTGCAGAAATCTCGCTGTGTGGCTCAGAAGAGGGAGGCTGCAAAAGGCAGTTCCCAAGTCCTTATCTGTAAAAGGAAAGAGATGATTGCCTCAACTTTTGTTATCAGTATGAGGCCTGCTTTAATGCTTGTAAAGCTCAAAAGGAGTTATGGAGTGGTGAAAGGCTGAGCTAGATGGGCTGCATCTTCCTAGCATGCGGCTGGCTCTTCAGCAGGGAGGCTGTGCTTAGGCTGGCAGTGAAATGCTGCCTCTCACAGGTGCGGCCTTAAAACGTGCTTGCTTTCCTATGGCAGCTTCACATAGTTAGCACAGACACATAAAACTCACAAATGGAGGATGTCAAGAACCATAAGGCTCTTCTTCCTCATGCAAATATCAGTATAAATATAAACTAGAATATAGACATGTTGTTAGGCAGATTTTCACTTTTGTCCTTCTTTGGTATGCCTGTATGTTTGGGAACATTTACAGAGCTTTTCCAATGCATTTAGGCTTCAGCTTTGTAATATTGAACATACAGAAATATTAGCTGAGTTGGAGACCCATTTAACGCCTGAATAGTTCTGAATTAACTCTCCTTTCTCAAAAAATTATTCCAAGGCTATCATAAATAACAAATTTCAAAGACTAGGAATGCAAAAACAAGAAGAAAATTGTGTGTTTTATAAAAGTGATCCTTCATAAATTTTTTCTCTCATTTATTCTATACCACTCTTTTCTCTGTCAAAGTCTTTCATTCCTTTTAACCTAGGAATTGGATGCTATTGCTATGAGATGAGCAAATAAGTATGCCCTGGGAATTATAAATTAAGAACACAGCATAAACTACTTGGTGAAAAAGATATTACATGTTTCTGTGAATGCCTGATATGAGGAAGGAGGCAGCAGTACCATAAAATGAGATATAATAGTTAAAGTCTTTTACCTTTTTCAAGAGTTTCCAAATACTGAAAATACAGATTAACTCTTAGAAATTTTAGTAAAACGGACAGAGACAAAAGCAGACCCATAGAATTACGAAAAATAGGATCAGTAATATGAAATTGAAATTATAAAAGGGGGGAGTCTTCTCACATCTGCAAATATTTTTTTCTTCCAACTTCTCCCTTCTGCCCTAATTGTCATGCAATATACAATTACGCAACTTCTCTGTGTATCTTATTAAAGGAAGAAAATTAAAAGTTTTGAGCAAGCATTTTTTTTGTGTCTTTGAATTTAAGCTCTTCTCATTTCCTTTTTCTGACGTAAGAGAGTGGGTAGATATGACATATGCACTTCATTTACTTCCGAGCTCTTCTGTGTGAGTTCACCACTCCCAGAAAAACCAGAATGCCTTGAAGCAACTGATCACTGTATGGGAGTTACCCACTTGAGGAGGCCTTCAAAAGACCCAGAAACTTTAGTTTAGCACCATTCATCCAGTTGTGCTGGAACAGAGAGAGAATTTAAGTAGTGCATTTCCGTAGAAAGCTGGGAAACTTCTGGGCTGAGAATATAAAATTTCACAATGCAGCCTTACTTCAGCTGACATCAATGTCAGTGCTCATTATTCTGCCTTTTCCCACAAAAATGCTTCACATGCATTATATCTGTCCTAGATTCATAGTTAGTCTTTCTAATTTCCTGTTTATATTCTATGCCATTGCAAGATTATTTCATTTTTATCGTTATAATGGGTCGACAATGGGAGGAAGCATTTCCTTTTCTTGCCTTTCAGCAACATTGTCTGGATACACATCAGGAATGTGAAAAACACTTCAAATTCATTGGATTATACCCAAAAGACAAGATATACCATGGCAGATATTGATAAGTAATTTTAGACATGGCATCCAGGATTAAGAAATGCTTCTACTTTTTGGTACTCATGTAAAGAAATAAATTTTACAGGTGGACTAGTCTTGGCAACATGCTTGGTACCTCTGTTAGTGTCCCAGTCTGTCTCAAAATAACAGTGGGACCTGAATCTTCTTTCCTTTGTAAGGGATAAGTTATTTTACAGGATTTTTTTTTTAATTTTTGTTTTTTACTGAAAGCTTCCTATGTCTGCAAACTAGCAGCATTCATATTTTTAACTCCTTCTTACATTATTCCCTACAGCATCTTTATCCACTTCTCTCAGTACCCCAAAACAGACTTATTATGCTTCCCTTCAGACATGTGCATTATCAAGTCTCTTGGATCCCTTTTTAAGAAGTTCGAGATATTTAAAAAAGAGGCAGAATCTATTTTAGTATTATTATAGGGAGAAATAGGAAATTAAAAAGAAATGAAGAAAAAGAAAGATGAATTATTTAACACAGTCAATAAGAACCTTTCTTTCTTTAGTACTAATTCTGCTTGCTTTAAAATATATACATAATGTTTTAAATGAGAAATTGGTGAGACAATTATATATGGATAAGTAGCCATTCTTTCCCCAATGCACATCGTTGCCCTGCACTGAACCTCTTGTGACTTTATGACAAAATTAATGCTTTGCAAGCAGTTTTCTGAAGTTTCTGAAGTAATGTGAAGCTTATCTGAAGACATGATGTGGAAATGAGAGTATACGTGGCAAGCTTTAGATATAGGATGAGGATGCATGTGACTATTTGAAGGTACAGGCCTGATGAGTGCTTCAAAGATAACTACATGAAGAAGCAGTATTTCCTCCTGTCTTTTCATGACAGGAGGTGGTATCTGGCTGGCTCAAAAACGTGTCATTGAGTACAGCTGTAAATCTAGCACCAGTAAACCACATCACTAAACATTACATCTACACATGTTTTAAACACCCTGGGGGGGTGATTTAATCACTTCTGTAGATAGCCTCTTGCAGTGTTTGATAACCCTTTTGATGAAGAAAACTTTCCTAATATCCTATCTAAACATTATTTGCTCCCCAGGTTTTCCCAAGCCCTTTGAATGGAAGTCTATGACTTCATGACTTTTGGAATTGTATGAAACTAGCAAATAATCCAACCCTATTATTCATGGCTTTTTGTGATTTTTTTTCTCTTTTTCTGATGCCTCTGTCTGATAGCTTACTAATACCTACAATTGTAGTATATTGTCAAGAAAAGCTAATTTCAAAAAATTCTGATTTACAATTTGCTTTCTGTTTGGAAAACTCATCTTTCTATATATCTGCATATTTCAAAAAGATTCAATTTTGTATAGCTCTGTATTCAAGTATTCATGAGGCAGAAACCTGTTCTTGTTTATATGAGAACTTCAGCTGATGTCACTGCATTTAGAGCCTTTGCTGATGCTGGCTTGATTAACATGCAAATAGCTGTTGATGCCTCTGCTCAAATTAACATTCCTATCACCTTTATCCCTCAAGATAACTGTTTCTCCTGGCTAAACATCAAAAGTGTATGTCAGTATTCCCCAAGATTTTAAATTTAAAAAGACAGAGCCCATATTTACCAATAATTTCTAAAGTGAATCCCCAGCAGATGAAGCTCCATCTGGCATAGTTATTAACTTCAATTTTCTGGCTCTATAATGGCATTGAAATTCCAGGGCTCCACTGAAAGAACTGCATTGCTCCATTGATACACCTCCATTGCACAGGCATGGATGATGCTATTAATACTCGCAGTTATCTGTCCTTTTTATTCTGCCCCTTTCTTTCCCTCTGTCAACACTCAATTGTGAGGAAAACAAACACTACTGTGTCCAAATTTCCTTGAAGAAAGATAATAGACATATGACATTTCACTTTTCACCCCTCTTTCTCTCTCTTGAAAAAAATGAATCTGAAGACAAAATGCCTGTCAGAGTGTCCAGAGCTCAGCCTTTTTTTGGCCACAGCAACTCATTTCTCCTTCTCACTTACCTGCAGCACAGCTGCCACTGCTCCTTCTGGGCACCTACCACAGCCTGCAAGTATAATATATTTCCATTGCTTACCAATCTAGCTGCTGACGCTGCTGCTCCTCCTGCTGACTGCATTCTCTTTTGACACCCAAAGCTGCAGAATCTTTCTGTCAGATGTAAAGGCAGTTGTCCCTTAGAATTCAAACTTGATGAATGGTGCCTTTATCAATTGACCATTGCAGCCACTATGGGGTTTTTTTATCATAAGAAATAGTGTGCAAGAAATAGTGGTTTTGTTAACACCACAGAAGAGAAACAAGAATAGCCATAGTAATTTTTGTATAGCTTGTGTCAGTGTACTGGCAAGATTTGCTGCATATTTGTATTTTCTTTGGGTTTTGCTAGCTCCTTTTTAATAAACTAAATTACATACCTAATTCCTCTGACTTTTCTAGCTTTCTGTATGCATTTTCTCCAGAAAGAAAAATTAAAAGGCCCTTTAAACATAACAATTTTGATTTTAAGGGGATCATATTCATCATGGGAACATTCTGCTATTTCTACCCTAGGTTTTCAGAAAATTTTCATCAGATCAGTAAGAGTGGTTGTGTTTATGAACTGTGCATAAAGGACGTGCCTACACTATCACTTCTGAAGCATCATGTCAGTGTATCCAAACTAGTGTTAAACTACCTACTTTAGTTTCAGTGATTGCAAAGTGAATATAATTTGCTATTTAAGTGCTTAGACAGCTTGTAGTGCAAAACTGTCACAGATATGATTAAGTTATCCTTCCACATCATAATCCAATCCCCACCAATAACAGTGGCAATGGTATAAACATGAACAGAAAGTGATGAGGTTATATATGGATTTCTAGATGATTAGCTATAAAAGCATGCATTACTATAGTAAGGTAGGGTAACATTTAGATTCGAGTATTACACTAGATTTGAGTATTTGCCTACGTTTAAACTCATAAGTACACCATGGAAAGAGAAAGTTTTTAAATATATATTTAAGTTCTGAGTCAGACTCTTTTTAGTTCCAAGAGGTAAAGTATGTCTCTATTTCAAAAATATCATCAGATATGAATAAATCATGGCACATAGACATCCACATTTACTGACCATGACTCAGATCTAGAAGTTAGGGTGTGAATAGCAACCACTGGATATTTCCCTTAGGGACCTGAGGTTCTGCAGAGATCTGTTTGGAAGCTTGTGATGTGTCTGAAGGTTCAGCTGCTCTCTCCTTAGTGTGATGGTTGCTTCTCCAGTGTGACTGTTGTTTGAACTAAGCTAACTTGATAAGAGTTACGTAAGTTGCATTGTGTGGTGTGGTTCAAAGAGTGATGGAATCTGACAACATATTATGAAACTAAGCTTCCTTAGAGTAATAAGGAAGATGAGTAACAATTTGCCCATATTTTGACTCACTAGTAAAATGTGAAGCGCCTGATTATTTTCCATCTTTTGTTGACAGAGCTACTTTCCCTGTACAAACCAGATAAAGATTTTACAGACATGCACACGTGTGCACATATGCAGTACCTGACAATTTTTTATTTGTAATAACTTTGGATGTAAATAGGTGCATTTAGTACAGTACTCCTTGGAGGAATGTACGCTTATCTCATGGAAAAAATTCAATTCAAATTTCAACCTATTTGAAAAAATTCAAAGATGCATCTCACCTAAATTAGCTTCTTCTAGTAATGCGAACTGGCATCTTGCTTACTATTCTTAGTGCATTCATTCCTGTGCTCAAAGAGTTATATTTTTCTTTTTTTAAGAGCTGGTTGAATGCCGAAATATTCTCTTTGTGGGCAAGCAAGCATACTTAGTTCATCTGTACTTGAATGACAATCAAACCATTCTGAACATCTTTGTTAAAATCCCTTCTCCCTAATCACCTCTTGTACTGAATTGAAGCTTTAAATCACATACCCAAAATGAAACTGTGAAATGAAGATTTAAATGAAAAATAAAAACACAAAATGTTTTCTTCTCTTTTGCTGTTCTTTTGTCTTGTTTATTTTTGGTTTTGTTTTGTTTTGTTTGAAAAAGTAGTAGTTTTTGCCTGAAAGAAACTGATAAATTTTAGAAGCTCTTCCACATGGAGAGGTGTTAATGTTCCAAATCTCCAGGCTCACATTTGTCTTAATTCTCCACTATATTAAAGACATAAAGCCATTTCAACAGTCACTGTAGGATTATTTCAGTCAAGGGGAAATCTCTGATGATAGAGAGCTGCCATGGTAATATATTTGCCTCCTTGTATCCCTTTGGCATAGAAGATGTACATGTAGAAAAAGCTGTAATTCTGACTTCCCTGTTTTTCACTATTTTGAGGCTGCTAAAATACATTGTTATTGACTGAGGCCAACAACTGCAAATACATAATAGCTGTTCTGACTTACCAAAAGCCCTCACATTTATGTAAGCCTAAAAGTTATCAAAAAACATGATATCACTTCCATCCTCTCTTTTCTCCCTTTAAATAACTTTGTTAGACACGCTCTTCAATGAAGGGTAAAGCAGAAAGCATGACAGAATTGAGTTGAAAAATATGTCCTTAACTACAGTCCGAGTCTTTTGAAAGCAAGGAAAAAAAGTAATGGAAAATCAAGTGAATCATTTTGAGTTCCTGATCTTTGGCTAGTCCTATGATGTATAGCAATGTTTCCCTCTTCTGTAATTCCACTACTAAAAGTATTTCTGCTCTGCTTTTGATTAAACTGAAATTAAATTATTACAGACATGGAAGATAATTTTTTTTCCTGTCTGTTGGAAATCCATATCTATTTCTTTGTCCTATGAACGGATAGGTGTGGAAACTTATGAAAATTAATTGGGAAAAAATAATCTGTAAAATAATTTTTAGCCAAAGAATGGTTATCCATCATATCTTTAGTACTAATTTTATCAGCTCTAAAAAGACATTTTTTAAATGGAGATCTGTTTTAGAGCTTCTTACTGAGTATTAAAACTCAAAATGAGCCTTCACTGAACTGCCATTACCTGTTATTTATTATTACTTCTTGAAAGATTTCTGAAAGCTTTACCCTTGAATTTGCTTAAGCATGAAATGCTTCTTACAAAACAAAAAAAAAAGGAGTTTCTGTGAAAGTGAGTGCAATTTTTCAGCTATGTCAGATACAACTAATAGTACAGACATGGAAGCACAAGTTTTACTTGCTTTCCACGTGATTCCATCCAATTTTGCAGCTTGTCCCTGTGCCGTACTTTTAAAGCACAGCACATAAGCTTCCTGACTTACAACTGTTTCAAGCAGCTTTACTTCCATGTAGACAGAGAGGGTAAAAGAAAGAGCAATAAAAGCCTCAAGCTTGCAATTCCAGCTCTGATTGTAGATTCATGGATCTTGGCTGAGGCCATTATCACTAAAATCCTGGAAAGTAACAGAAATCCCAACAAAGGGCTGCACAGAAGTGGAACCTGTCCATGCAGAACAAATTGCAGGATAAAAGATATATACATTTTTAAGGAAGTATGCCTAACAGTCTGCTCACTGAGCTGCTCACTCAAAAGAGGTAGCTGCCTGCCAATTTTTCTCTATATTACATTTTTTCAGTAAGGGAAGCTATTGATCTGAAAGACATGGATAGTGGTATACCTCCAGAAAAATAGAAAATGGTTTGATTTTGCTCTTACTTCTTAACTTTTTACACGGTAAAACATGAGATTCACAGTTATTAGTCTTGATGACAACACATTACAAAATGCTTAGAAAAACAGACATAATTTAGAACCTACCAGACTTCATTCAGTGGGATTCATTTTATCAGACCTGATACTAATCAGCATATAATGTAGTTCTGGTGCAAAAAGCTCAGCTTAACATTTTGCTGGATTTGTATATATGGCATTACAATTTAGTTTAAAAATCCCAGAAATATACATAGCTGTATTTTGTGGTCTTAGGACCACATAGATAAATAAGTACAAAATTAAAGAAGTATAAATATACATGAAATGCATATGATTAGTATGTGTGCTTATTTTTTAGGGGATTGATGTATCTATTTTAAGTGCCCTTGCTCCAATTCAAATCCAAGTCAGTGGTACTTGTCTTCTAAGTTCCAAGTCACTTCAACCTTATTTGGTGACTCCGAAGCAATTCTCATCTCAGGAGACTGAGGCTGGAACAAGCTATAGAGTCAAACTGAATAAGCCTATTTGACTTGAACGCAAATTGCACTCCCAACACATTCATTACCGAGAATTGATTACACTTCTGAGCCTATCTTATTTTTCAGTTTTGTTGGGAAACTGATCCACTGAAGTACTTTGTTTTACCCTCTGCATAACAGTTCTTTCACAGTGCTATCTGCACTTGTAGGGGAATCATTATGGCTTGGCCATGGATTTTCAAACTGCTGACAGACATCTGATTTAGTTCTTTGTTGCAAACAGAACCAGTAGGAATTCCCAGTCTCAGAAAAGTATTGACTCATGCCAAGTTGCAGAGCTTGAGGCATTCAGATGAGAACTGGAGAGCAATGTAGTGAAAGCTACCATGACATAATCAAAGGCAGAAACGAGGGGGAGTGAGTGAGAAGGTAATGATGTTGCTTTTCCATTTGATAGGGGTTTCTGGGGTGAACAGTTTTTAAATGTCACGTTGTTGAAATCATTTTGCTGGAACACATCTGACCAAACACCATTTTTCATTGGAAATTCTTGTAATGATTTTGCAGTTTTTGCAAGGTAAGCTTGCCAACAGGTCCCAAAAGTCAAAGAGTATTCTGATTAAATATAGAGACAGTAAAAATTAAAAAAAAAAAAAAAAATTAACTAAGTAATCAAGCACTGTTCCTCTGAAAGTTCTGAATCTAGAAAACCTGAAAATTGTGTTTGTTCACAAGCAAAAAAAATAATTTGCTTTTTGCTACCTGGAATACTATTCTGAAAGGTTTTTACTAAAATTTTCTGCTCCAAAGGACACTGTAAATATGCCTGGTTTTTTAACTGAAATGGCTAATATAACAGAAAAAAAGTGATGGGAATGCATTTGCCTGAAGTTGGCTCTTGCATGTCACTATATCCACCTTCTTTTCTGGACTATGACATAACAGCTTGTCTTTTGGTAACATATTCCCCCTCCAGAAATGTGAATTGCTTACTTGCTTTTTTAATTAGATTTTTGTTGATTGGCTCACTACTACAAGATTATTTTCCTAGGAAAAAAACTGCTAGATTTTACCCTCTCAGCAATGCTCAAGTGGTTGATACTGTATCAAATTGGCAGAGCTTAGAGGGAATTAAATATTTTGAAAGTTAAGAGAAATCTGTACATGCCAGCAAAATGATGAACAGCACTTTCAACTAGATCTATCTTCTGTGGTGTTCCTTTTGGAGGTAATAATTTTCTGACAAGAGGAGTTTCATTTCACCAATATGAATGTTCATCTACTCACATTCCTAGTGTCTCTAAACACCAAGCAGTAAATAGGTCACAAAAGACCGTTGTTGTATGTCACAAAAAGCTTTGGATTTTTTGTTTTGCTTTTGCCCATGTGTGCCTTTTGGAATAGCTTTGATTGATGGAGTCTGTCTGATTGTCAGAAGCAGGCATGGGCAGAATTTTAAACACTGTAAATTAAATGTGCTTAAAGTGTGAGGGAGAAAAAAATAAATGAATTTATATAGTGAATCTTTACACTGTGCCATTTCATTAAAACTTTAGAAATAATCCATTCTCTCTGCATGCTGTATCTTTTAGCCATGTTTACCTGTTTCCAAGGGAGCATATTAAACAAGCCCCTGACAAAAAGAAACCCTTCAGTGGACTGCTTCTACAGCTGCTGCTAACATACATAGCTTTTTCTATTGGGAGAAGGGTAAAGAGGAAGGAGCAGTGAAAATTTTCACAGACTACTGAGGTCTAGAGCTTAATGTGAAGTAAAAGGTAAATATAACACTGGTTTAAATTCTTTTTATGAAGAATTTAGATTCCCAACATTTTGTATGGCAGGACAGGCTGCTTTAACAAAGCTCTGCTAATATCTTTCAATCACGAAAATACATTAAGCTACTAAGGGAAGTGTTAAAGTGGATGTGTCCTCCTTGTATTTCTAGATCTGTGTTTGAAGATTCAAAGTGAAAAACAATTATTGTTCTAAGTCTCTAGAGGCCAGACTTTTTTCACTGCATTCCAGGGTAGAGTAGCTCAGATTTGCAGTCATTTTACAAAGCTAATAGAAAACAGTAAGACTGCTCTAAAAGACAACTTCATGGATCAGCTGTAATAAAAAATATAATAGTTGAACAAATATTTGGTATTCTGCAAGATTCATCACGATATCTGGAACCCAGCTGAGGATGCTTTCAAAGGCTAAGCAAAATCTCTGGAGTTGTGGTGACAGAAGTTATTCTTTTTCTCATTTTCTCTTCTTCATCTGTGTTTTCCAAGGAGGAAAATATATTAAAAAATACATATGGAGGCTTACATGCAGAAATATATATGTATATAAGTGTCTTTACTTTGGGAAAATTCACTTGGCTGACGTATCTTTCTGGAAGAATCACTGTCAAGTCTTCTGCTGTGTCAAATATGTTGACAGCTAGCATCATCATGACTATAATCTGTGAGTCATTCTGCCATCTCCTGTCTGGCAAAAGCAAGCTGTCCTTGAACACTGAATATTTTTTCCCCAACAAAGTGGCCAGTGACTCTCCCCTTAGCACAGGATTCAAGAGATACATAGAAATGATATTTTGTCCTTCTGTGACAAGATAAACTATTCTCTTGTCATCCAGGGCAATCTTCAGACTATTTGATATCCCAGTCAGGTTTGATCTGCCTGTTTTACAACCCAAATGTTACTGGTTTTCCTACAGCTGTACCAATTCAATGCAGCAGTGACTGCTATGCTTCTGAACAAAAAGAGCATTAGCCTGAAGAAAAATATAGAGCAGTCAAAATAGATTTGTTGATTTCAAATGAAGGTAAGATCCTGTGGAATGTAGGTCTTACTCACTGCACTTAGAGGTCTCAAAGGCTACCTTCCACAGCTTGGTAGCACATAGAAAAATATGTAACAAAAGCATATCTGATTACAGTGCCCTTTGAGAGTGCTACATTTGGAAAGTAAATAAGTAAAAATTTTCATTACTATGCCTGGATAGAAATTTATATCTTCAGGGAGAGCTCATCTTCTGGGCAAAATATATTGGCCAATCTGAAATATATCATTAGTGGATTCTACAAAATTTCCAAATTCTGGCATATAAATTATGTTAAAGAGAAGACTTATCATAGGGTACATAAGTCATCTGCTTCTTCTGCTCTGTAAAATATAGTCAAATATATTCTGAATATAGATTTGATATAGTCCCTGATTAATTCTTTGACTCCTTCTCCAGTGGTTAAACAACATTAAGTATTTGCTTTATATATATTTGTTTATTTGTACAAATGTAGCTACTATAGCAGTTTTATGTTTGTTCATTGGGAATTTTTAAAAAAAATAATCAATGCTTAAATTTTTCACAGTTTATTTTTAAGCTTCTAGCTTTAAGAAACAATTGGATTCAAACAGAAAATGGCATTACCTGTGGAATACAGTTTTAAAGGGTTAGCTGTTTGCACATTGATAGTATTAGAAATGCATCCAGTCTCAGTCACTGTAGCAGCTGTTTTTCAAGAATCACTAAGAATATTAATCTGTGCTGAATGAGAAAGTTATATTTCCTGACATCATGCATAAGCAGCAGGGCAAAAAAATAATGACATTTGTTTGAAAACATTTCTATTAGAATGAGAATAAAGTACAGAAAAATTTCTAATGTCTTAGTGTCTGCAAGTCTAGGCAGGTATTTATGTCTGAGGCTTTCCTAATATAAAGCAATAGCTCCTTCTGTGGAATAGAGAAGTGAGTCTGGAGCAGAAAGAATACAGATCAGAGGTTTGGGGATTTTTTTAGAGGTCTTTTTTTAGAGGTCTGCGTGAGCTCTGAAGTGAGACTGACATTTAGTTTCCTTTGAGCTATGAGACAGTCAAATCTTCTAATGCTCTCTTATTTCCAACGTACTGTCTTAGCCATAAATAATACATTTATTGTAACCAAAAAAAAAACCAAAAAAAAAAGGAAAAAAAAAACACCAGAAAGACAAAAAGATACTTAGAAACCTTGCAGCAGCTAGCTAGAGCTGTTGATGAGAAGGAAGCAAGTGCTGAGCAGACAGTCAAAGTGGAAACAGACTGGGAACAAGATGGGGGCATACCAGGGTCTAGTGGTCCAAGCAGAGAGGCAGACAAGGGAAGAAGCTTCTTTCTCACAAAATTGTCAGTCCAGATCAAGCTTTGATTCCTTGAAAGGTCATACAGTCCCTGTCTGAGGTGTCATTGCAGCAAGGGGAAGCAGGCATTTTGTCAGCAACTAGCTGACTAGTGCGGAGTGGTAAGGGAAGTATTCTGTTTTGCTTGGCATATCCATTTGATAAACTTTCCTTTTTTTCACGTTTAATAAAATATTGTTACCTCAACTGTTTGGCACTTGTATGTGGAAAAATAAGCCTGCTAACTGCTATTTAATACTTAATTTATTTTTTTTCCTAGATTTCCAGGATCCTGTGTGGAGCAGAGTTTTATTTAAATTCAAATCCAGCCCTTGTTTCTGTGATCTGACATGTTGCAGTTGAACAAAATACTTAAGAACTAATAGTTGTCAAGGGCAAGAACTCAGATTGTTAACAGAATCTAGATTATATCTACAGATTTTAAAGATGGTAAAGAAAATTTGTGAAAGTGGTTTAGATGCTTTGCCATATTTTTAAGGCGGGAATTCACTAGCCCAAAAAGACCAACAAGAAATGTCAGAGGACAGATCTGTCAAAGGAATGACCCAGAGTTCCAAGAAAAAAGCTGAACACTGGTAGAGCATTTATTATTTCACATTTTTGAAGAAGTTAAAAACAGAATAGAGGAAACATTTCCTAAGACATTTAAATTGTCTTTCCCATTATGAAGTGTATTCAGATTGATTCATTGAAAAGCTTACATCTGTATATTAAGTATCTACCGCTATGTGAAAAAATTCCTACTGCCAATACTTAAAGCCCTAGAAAGGAAAAAACCACCATATTTTTCCATTTTAGACCTTCACTGAAGATGTGAAACAGAAGTTCATAGCAGCTCCAGTTCAGATATTGGAAGCAAATAATTAACTCAGGAAATTTGTATTTTCTTACTTTGTTGTTGCTTTGCATGTATATAAACATATCTATATATAGATATATATAGATATTTCTAAAAGATGTTTCATAAATATAAAGCAACAAAATTGCTAAGTAAGCAGCATTATATCAAATCTAATAACGGAAATCAATAGGGCTGTCATATTTAAACTAGACAACCATACAGATTTCTATCACTGAGGAATAGGCAGACTAGTACTGCCAGGTAATATGTCATCAGAATCACAAGTTCTTCATGATAAGCAACTCTCTGGCTTACTTCTACTACCACTCAGCTGATTCTGATGTTTATCCAGTAGAATTAAAAAAGTGATCATATGGAGTGTGAAAGAACCATGGAACTAGAAAGAATTCAAATATTAAAAAAAATCTAAGTAGAAATTTACTCTGTCACAATATGTAAAATAAATTAGACATTTTTGTGAATATAAGACAAACTGGCTTAAATGTATTAACTTTTCATGTTATGCTTTGAATTTATCCATGATGGAGTTTGCGCAGTCAAGTTTATCCATATAGGGAAAAAAACATAAAAAAATAAACAATGTATATTAATTACACAACGTACATTAGATTACACTTGAGGTATCCCCAAAAATCTAAAACCAGGAGAAAATAATTTGTAAATTAAACACTATCAATAGGTGACAATAAACCAACAAGAGATGTATTTAACTTTCCAGTCATTCAAATAATTTCACTCTTCCTTTCAAAGTTGGAAGAAGATCTTACTTTGATTTTGGAAGATGTTTGGAATTTGTCTGGTTATGCAGCACACTGGAGCTGAGAAAATTATTGATAAGGTTGCTCAAAGGCATTTACAGTTCAGTAATTTAGGTGTCCTAGAAGAGGCATGTAGTCTGTATAAAAAGTAGAGACAGTATGTCGAATGTGCTTCAACTGGAAATAATATTACCAAATGTGCCATTTCATACACATACCCTCTTGCAATATTATAAGCACACAGATAATATACATTTTATTCTAAAGTGAAGTAGGATAGAGGAAATCAGTGCATTGCTCATGGGATTTTGAAGTGGCAGCTTTGAAGGAGGACCACTCAATTTGCAATACTTTAATGAATTAATATTGGGTGCATGCTAATATTAATAATTAGAATACTAATCAATTAGTTAACTATTTTATTGGGAACTTTGCTGGACTGTTTCTGCTGGAAAGAGAAACTCATGATAATAGAAACAGGTATTCCTTTTATGTAATTCAGTTCATTCACAGGAACTGTTTTGCTGCCTTGTTTTGAGAAAATTATTTAGTTCATAAATGTTTATTCCTCATGGCTAACAAAGCATCCCAGCATTTGTGTTTGTGCCACTGAAGTGAAAAATTGCAGTTTTGATTCTCTTACCTGACAAATAATTTATCTCTCTGAGCATATTTTAATATGGCTAAAGATGAGTGGCATTATTCAGTTTTGGGGATTATACCAGTATTGAAAAAAAATGCATCCTCCAAGCCTGCAATTTCTATGCCCCTAAATTTCTCTGCCTCTAGATATGTCAAGTAGTCTTTATCTATCCTGTAGTAACTGTCAGACGCTTGAGACCCAGAATATTATATACAATTTCCTCAGTAGAACATGCCCCTATAATTTTTTACAGAAATATTCTTGCATTATGTCATAAGTTGATCTCATTCAGACTGACAGATCTTTGAGGCTAAGCTTTCTTAAATGTATTCTTTTAAATAGAGTCTTATTCCAGCTCCTCATAAATCCTCAAGTAATGTCCTGCTATACACCTTTCCTGTTACTTCCTTTGTTTTATATAAGCCCAGAGTAAGTGGAAATGCTGCCTAACATTTTAAAGAGATTCTGAAAGACAGACTTAAGATATAATTCTTGAAAATAAAAAGAGGCAATTCTGAAGAGCTGTCATGAATACCACAGTATAATACTGTGCCAGCAGTTCTGATCTGTACTGTGCTTGCTAGTAAAATTATAATTCTTAAAACCCAGTGAAGATATCTAAATAGAAGTAAATCATTAAACAAAACAAAACAGATTACCAGATGAAAGGTGGCAGTTTAGCTAACAGCTAAACAGTTACAAATCCTCCTTGCTGTATTAATTTTCATTTAAATTCTTTACCAGGTTGCAGAACAATAAAAGGAAGTAAGTGAATCAAAAAACAGATAACAACTACTGTAATTAATCTCTTCAATGTTTTACAAAAGTGTACATTATTAAATAATATCAATCAAAAAGGTAAAGGAGAGGAAAAGGACAGACTTAGTCAAGACTGAAAAGAAAAAGAAGAAAAAACACTGTATTTTGAAAGATCTTCCTGTAAATTTCTCCCGTACAGGTTATTGCTCTGGGCTGGAGGTCCCCCAGACCTGTAGGCCTTCCTAACCTGCTCCATCATGAGTCCTTTTCATGGGGCACACTTATTCATGGATGGGCTGTTACAGTGTAGATCCCGCATGACTATGAGCTCTCCCTGTGCTGTAGCTTCCTTCAGGGTACATTCACCTGAAATGGCATGGAGTCCTCAATGGGCTGCAAGGGGTCAGTCTGGGAAACCATGGTCTTCACTACAGGCTGCAGGAAATCTCTGCTCTAATACCTGGAACACCTTTTTCCCCTCCTTCCTCACTGACCTTGATGTCTCCAGTGTTCTTTCTCTCACATATTCTCACTCCTCTTTCCCAGCTTCTGCTGTGTGAAGTTTTTATCCTTTCTTATTAATGTCATCAGAGCAGGGCTACCAGCATTGCTGATGAGCTCAGCATTGGTCAGTAGTGAGTCCATCTTGGAGGGAGTTTGCATTGGCTCTATAGACATGAGAGAAAGCTCTAGCAGCTTCTTACATACACGACCTCTTGTAGCTGAAGTAGCGCATGAGTAACACAGAACTGGAAGGGATTTTAGGAGATCATTAGTGCACATATGCCATTTTTGAAGACTCTCAATATTAGAATGTATATGGAAGAGAGATAATAGATCTGGCTATATCAGAGTAGAAGCAAGCCTATAGCACAGGTTACATTGATAACAGTATAAATTAACAAATGTTTCAAACTTGGTTTATTTTCTCCAGAAATTGCAAACATTTCATAAAATTTCATCGTAATTTTTTCACTGATATATGCAATGTTCAAGATAAAGCTAAAAAAAAAATTAAAAGCCTGTGGAGGAGGGAGGAAAGGAAGAAAAACTAAAATTACAAAAAAACTAGATTACCTAAGACTATGGGCTATGCCAGCCTCACAAGGAGACTGAGGTAATTAGCTTGAGTAAGAGCTGAAGAGAGCAAAGCTGCTGCCTTGTAGTGGCCTGGCAACCTTGAGAAATTTTTATGCCTTTTAATTGCCAAGGTAATTTCCATAGAGATCTCAGGGAATCGAACAGTGCACTCAAGCAGGTAGGGAATAGAGTCATACAATTGTAGAATCATTTGGATTGGAAAAGACTTTTAAGAACATTTAGTCCAGCCATGATCCTATCATTGCCAAGTCCACCTCTAAACCATGACCCTTAAGAGACCCATCTTCACATCTTTTAAATACATTCAGGATGGTGACTCAACCACTTCTCTGGGCAGACACTTACAATGCGGCATAACCCTTTCAGTTATGAATTTTTCCTAATACAAGAAGTAGTCCACACTCACAAGTGCATAAATTCTTTTAATCTCACTTTGCTTGTGTTTATTCTCTTAAATTCTATAACCTTAATATCACCACCTAGGTTTAGAGGGGACCTCCCTACATCTGTCCAAGTTTTCTTAGTATGTAAAGAGACTGAAATCTTACCAACGAATGACCAAAGTACCCTGTTTTATTTCTGTGACAAAGAATCTAGGGAAGTGCTATAGTTTTGAGAGTAGCTAATGCTGTGGAAATTAGGGAAGATATTTGAAGGGCACAAAAAGGAAAGACAAATGGAAAACACTTCCTTATGAAAGTGATGCTGCTAGATTTTTTTTTTCATTTGTCAGTAAAAAAATTAGAAAGTAATTTGGAAATTTGAATAAGAGTTTCCTTAAAAAAATTACACATTGTTTAGAAGACAAAAATAGATCCACTTTTGCAGCAAGAGAAACTGACATGAATTGCAGAGGGTTTTTTTATCAATATAAGTAGTGCTTTTTGTGATTCTCCTTCACATGCCCTGACTATTCTGGGATGTAACTTACTTCTGCCTGTACTCACTTCCTTGGGAGTAACAAACTCCTGCAATCAGCTCCCTTTGTCTCCGACTTCTTTTTCTGCTTTCCTGAATGGAGCACTATATCTTTTTGACTGAGTAGCTTCCTTTTCTTCTTTGGCAGAGAATGAGACATAAAAGGAGTTTTGCTGACTACAAATAGGAACCTGCAATCTGTCAACTTCTTCACTGCTACTCAAGGCGGCAATGAAGGTTATAGGATCTTTAAAAACAAACTTTCTGATTTTTTCACCCAAGTGACAGAATTAACATGTAGACAATGGAATTAAGACAAATGTTTACTCCTCCTCCATCATAGGCTATACATGGTAGTTAATACATTTTTATGTTAAGGCAGCTATGAGAACCAGCTTGGGTTCTCATAATTTGTCAATACTGCTCAAGTATTACATAAGCTAAAATGTTTTCATGTGGCAGAATAGAAAGAGTTGTGATCATCAGAAGTTGTTTTCAATGGAATATGTTGGATTAGAACAAGGGGAATCTGGAAAACCATATTTCTCTATCAAACATTTTAATATTGATTTCCATTATATTAATTTCATGGGATCAACTAGGGTGGAAGGAAGGTTTTACTCTCATGCTGGTATGAGTAAGCAGAGTCAGTGCTTATGCAAGAGATGTTTCAAGACCTGGTAGCAAAGATGAGTTACACAGAGGAAGGGGAAAGAAAGTTTTCATGTCTCCATGCAATCTAAGAAGTTGGTACAATTTTATAGGTGTTATCTAAATTTCCACCTATTTCTGATAAAACTTTAGGAAAGATAACACAGTACTCTCTGCATATTTCCGCTCACTTATGGGGAGACCAGTTTTGACACATAGACAACAGTCTGTTCTGTACATTACCTGGGGTTTTATATGGAAAATATTTTCCCTGTATTAAAGCTAAAGTGCTCGTGTTATTTCTTTTGCCAAAGCTTTATTTTAGGTGTATTGAGCCCTCATGTTTAGTGTGAGGTTCATTTATTTAACCACTACTCCAATTAGTAATATATTAACATCATGATAGATTTTGTGATTTGTAGAAGCAATTTGTTTGATTTTGCTTTAGGTGGAGATCAATAGTGCAATGTAATGGGAAAAGATTTCTCAAAAATCAAAATCTAAAAAAATACCACTGTTTACTGTTATTTCTGTATATTAAAATTCATTCACAGAGAAAAACAGATTATTTATTGGAAAAATAATATTTTTTTTTCTTGGTAGTGTATGTAATTTTCATTATACCATGATTCCAGTCAGATCAACTCTACTAAAATATGAAATGTTTTGCTCTGAAACTATTGGTTGGTAAGAAACTACTTTGTTAGATCTCAAGAGATGGTTAATGTTCATGAATGAGAGAAAATTAGAAAAAACTTCTACCTTCAAAAAAGACAAAATCATACAATACTATTGAACATTGCTAAGCTAGACAAACTTTTCAAAATAAAAAAAACCCCAATTTTATATTTTTATTACTGTTCAGGTAGTGTAAAATTTCAACCCATCTCAAGAATATGTTATATAAAATGTTATAGGTTTGTCCTATAAAGTTAGAAGACCATAACGATAGAATCATATAATTGCTTATATTGGAAATAACATTCAAGATCATCAAGTCCAACCCTAAACTTAGCACTGCCAACTCTACCATTAAACCATGTTCCTAAACATCATATCTACACATCTTTTAAATATGTCTAGGGATAGTGACTCAGCCACTTCCCTGGTCAGTTTGTTCCAAAGATCCTTCTGGTGAAGAATTTATCTCTAATATCCAATCTAAACTTCTGCTGGCATAACTTGAAGCCATTTTTGATTCCCCTATCACTTATTACTTAGGATGTCACCAACTCCCACTTCCCTACAACATCCATTCAGGTAATTTTCTCCAGGTTAAATAAAACCAGTTCCCTCAGCTGCTCCTCAAAAGGCTTATGCCCTAGTCCCCTCACCAGCTTTGTAGCCCTTCTTTGGGCCTGCCCCAGCACCTCTATGTCTTTCTTGTGTTGAGAGGCCCCAAGCTGAACCCAATGTTTGACTCAGGGTCTCACCAGAGCTGTGTACAGGGAGACAATCTATTCCCTAGTCCTGGTTACCAGACTATTTCTGATACAGAACATGATACTCTTGGTCTTGGCCACCTGGGCGTGCTGCTGGCACATACTCAGTTGGCTGTTGACAAATTCCCCTATATTCATTTCCACCAGGCAGATTTCCTGGCTGTAGAGCTGCATGGGCTTGTTTTGATCCAAGTGCAAGGCCTGGTGTCCAGTCCCATACCACTGGCATTGGCCCATCAATCCAGTCTGTTTAGATCCCTCTGAGAGCCATCCTAAAGTATAACAAATCATTTCTGCCCAGCCTGGTGTCACCTGCAAACTTACTGAAGGTGCACTCATTCCCCTTATCTAGATCATTGATAAACATATTAAATATAAATCTAAGGATATAATGAAATACATAAGAGTAATACCTCATGTTTTCTAAAGGAATTAAAAATTTTCAGTAGCAACCACTGAAAACAGAGTAAAAATAAGATTCAATTGGTTGTTTCAGTCTATGGCCATAATGTTATTAAGCACAGAACCTCTGACTGGATACTCAGATGAAAAGAAATTGCGTTAAGGTTAGGGGAATAAATAATGTTCTCTTAATTGAGTAACCTGGTTTCTTCAATGATCCAGATAATGAAACATTGACAAGGAACATCCTGTGAGTGGTGACATATTATCTTCTGGCATACTGAATATTTTAGGTTGTTGTAACTATTGTAACTGCTATGGAGACCGTTTTTTGATAGTTTCCATAGTTAACATGTACAAAATAGCCTAATCCTTCTGAATTACTTGTCATCTGAAGGATGCTTTTCATAAGACACTCAGAAATACAGTCTTGATAACAGTTGCTGCCTTCCTTTACACTTCAGTCTTTATGAAAACTGCATCATTTGGTTAAAAGATTTTTGAATAATGTCCTTAAAGCACCTCTCATCAAATTTAAATATTATCTCCCAACTGCAAAAATATTCTTTTCAGTGCATTGGATACATGAACAGCTATTGAATACACATCTGTGACTGATTCCTACCATGATTCCTGAATGTGGCTTAAGAATTGAGGATGAAATAAATTATGTTTTTGGAGAGGCACAATTTCTCAATTTAGCGTCTTCAGGAGGAGAGGAGATGGGTGGAGGAAAGGGCTTTACCACACCCTTTGACAAAGTGCTTTGTATACTGAAGTTAAATTTTCTTAAAGTTGTTCCATATATTTCCGCATTTTTCCATTTTTCTTGCTAAATTCAGCTTCCAGCCTCCTATTTACACTAACAGGAAGCTCTAACTTTATGACTTTGCATCACTAAAAGCACATATTATGTCAGACTTTTCTGCTATGAACCATATGAGCAGATGACTAGATTAGCTAACTGATTAATTAGAAAGATGGTCCAAATCTTTTCCTTTATGTCCTACATTGACAGTTTCTTCATGTTTAAAATCAATGTTTTTATTTCTCTTTGATATTAAACATCGATAATAACCAATTATCTCATTTGAATCAAAGTCACCCCCCAACTAACTTTCCATTAAGTTATAATTAAAAGCTATTGAATAGCATGAAACAGAGGGAACTGCTCGCTCATCTTCATATATTAGCGGTTTTTCATTCATATTTTTTCTGTTTATTCTTTACATTCTAACTTACTTTTCAATGTTTATGAGTATTTTACATTTAGAAAACTCATTAACTGCAAACTGAGTTTCAAACTACATGCCCTTTGAACAGTCACTTTTTATTTCCGGTCACTTAACAAATCTTTTGTGTATTCTGCATTTTTTTCCTTCTTTCCTTGTCCTTACCATGGTAATTTACCCTTCTTTTCCTCTAATGTGAAGTTTTTCCTTTTCAGTAACTGATATATTTCTTTTGCCTTCACCATAGAAATAAGTTTCTTAGCACAAGGAAAAAAAAATAATAAAATAATAACATCAATCTCTCAAGGGATTCTAAAATTTATTTCTCAAACACATCAATCCATACATACTTTTCTCCGTTAAAATCAAATACTCTGGTTCAAATGGTAAGCAGAAAGGCTAGTCTAGAGCAGTCACAGGTAACTAAGTGAACTAGCAAATCACTGATGGGACCATGAAGACACTAAATCCTACCTCATAAATAACAGAAACATAAATATTTCAATTTAGCTAAGTATCTCAAATAAAACTCCCTCCCTAATCAGAGCAGCCAGTCAGCCATCAAAGCAGTGCTGGATTAAGCACAGCTCACTATGAGTAGAGGTTTCCAGCTTTTCATTTTTCTCCTGATACTCTAGCTTTGACACCTGGGAACATCAGTAATATTTTCATGTTTAATAAAACTGATGTTT
This sequence comes from Turnix velox, assembly GCA_013400935.1. Lineage (NCBI taxonomy): Eukaryota > Metazoa > Chordata > Aves > Charadriiformes > Turnicidae > Turnix > Turnix velox. The sequence goes on along the minus strand of VZTY01008254.1, from coordinate 45,773 downwards.
TTTCCCCATTCATGTAATTCCACTTAAATAATGCTTCAAAATGGAGTAAGATAATGTTGCCTTGTCACCTGAGGAAGTAGAATTCACCTCTCCAAAAAAAAAAGTTATCATTGGACAGGAAACACAACAAAGGTTATTCAATAATTCCTGCAGGGCACTTTTATCTGTTACACTCATGACATTTTAACTGAAAATGTATAGAGCTAATTAGTTAGAAACAGAAGTGTAATCAATACAGATTTATAAACATTTTCCATATGTAAATGACTTGCTGACTTGCTTGAACAGAATGAATTTTTACTTGCAGCATTTAATATCTGTGATCCTTTAGCATTCTTTGTACATATAAAAAATAATCTTACTTGATTATAACTGAAAATTTCTAACTGCAGCTGCCTCAAACACATTTTTCCCACATGTGTGTAAACAGATGCCTATAGCTGCTTTGAGGCCATGAAACTCTGGGCTCAAGAGTCTTATGTAAGAGGAATGAAACCAGATCAGCTTCTGACTGAAGATTTCTTGTGATGTTATGGAAATTAATGCTAGCTACTTGCCAGTCATTCATCTGCTCTTTTACAGATAAGTTTGTATGATCTCTAGCCCCAAGCAAGCCTGAGAGTGTTACAGGCATCATAGTCTTGTAAACTGGGATCCCTTTGAAAGTGAGATATTTCTAACCATTTTAGCTGCCTTCCCTTTGATTTTTCAATTTCTGACACAGCTGTCTTAAACCAGTTCATTATTTAATCAATATTCCATGTGCTGGTACACCATAATTTTTTATTCTGTCATCTCTTTATTGATAACTTGATTTATTTTTTCTACTTAAAGCTTGCAAGGCTACCATTCATACCACTTTGTGATTGTGCCAGCATGACCACTGATGTCTAAATGGCTTTGACTGAATAATCACCACAAAAGATGGATCACACTGGCAAGAAGGGGAAAAAAAATCTCTTAGGAGGTCAGAGGATGAATACTTGTGGTTATGCTAGAGGCCTAGAGGAAGTGTTATATATGTGTCTTCTACAAGAGGATTATTTTTATCTGCATGTTGTGCACACTGTAAGAATTAGTCAAAATCATTCAACTTTGCATCGAATGATAAAGATACAAATATCTTTGTATTTTCTCACTTTAACTCCATCTAGTAATCTGAAAGAACTAAAATATTTTGGAGAAATCTGATCTCTATATCTAGTCCTCAATTTGTAACAGAAATACCTAAAAGTATAATAATACCTCCTAGCTTTTATGTATTAGCTGACTCAAGGCAGTTAATAACCTTTAGTTATAGAACATCAAGCTCTACAGCGCTAAGCAGATCTCCAAGTCAGACAGCACAATATGAATAGTCCAGTCATGGAAAATAAAATAGAATGTAAAGAACAGAATCTACTGTTTCAGCTAGAAGGGACCTGCAGCAATCATCTTGTTCAACTACCTGATCAAATCATAGCTGATCAAGTTAAAGTACATTCTTAAGGGCATTGCTCAGGTGCTTCCTAAACACTGAGAGTCCTGGGGCATCAACCACCTCTCTATGAAGACTGTTCCAGTGTTTGATCACCCTCTTGGCAAAGGAAAGATTCCGAATACCCATGGCTAATCCTCGCCTGATGCAGCTCTGAACCTATCATTGAATACAGGGGAAAGGGGCTCAGCACCTCCCTTTCCAATCCATTCTACAGAAGTCTGTTATTTTTTATTATTCTTATTACGTTTACTTTTAATTTAAAAACATATATTACAGCTACAAACAAATGGGATATTTTAACTCATACTATATTTCTCTAGGTGAGAAATTGCCTGTGCCTGCTCAGGTTTCCAGTTAGGTGATTCACTAAATGGCCCAAGTACAATGATCTTTCAGTCAGGATCACTAAGTATGCTCTCTTCTGTTTTATTTCTGCAGTTTGTATTTTTTTTAAACTATATTTCCACAGCTATTCTATGCCAAATGACTGGTGTAGAACCAAGGTGGCATGTGACACACTGTGGAGTAAATGTATTCCACATGGACTAGTACAACACAAGCTGTTAATGTCATCATACAAGCAAGCGGACTTTGTAACCATGGTTATAATACCAGCATTTTCCCTTGCTATTTTTCCAAATAATAACAGGTTGAACAGACTGTAAAGAAACACCAATAGGCTTACTTTGTGCTCTTATTTTACCACAAGAATGACTGCAAGTTGTAGTCAGATACGAAAATTTTACAAAAATCCCCAGCAAAACAGAAGAATTTCTCCTCTACAAGAAACAGGAAAGATAGACAAAACTATATATACAACTATATACAGACAATATACAACCTTATACTATATACAACTAACCCTATGGATTTTCAGAAAGGATTCTCATCCCTACTGACATAGGAAAACACTGGTTTCTTGAACTTTGAGTGCATTTTTTCTCAGGGTTTGCACCAAGTTACCTTGCCCTATAAACTCAAAGTGCCTGTGAGGGCTTTTAACCAAAATCTTTCATTCTAGTTATTTATTTAAGAATGACTGGATTCATGGAACATTTTTGTAGGAAATAAAATCTGAAAAATCTGATAATTACCTTTGAAGTAAGTGTCAAATACTCATTACTAAATTAAATTACAAAATAGCTTCCTAGATAAATTAAGATTTTACAAGGTAATGATTTTTGGATGATCTCTACATACAAGAACTGAGAACAAGAATACTGAAGTATGGAATCTCACTCTCAAGACTTACAGACACTAGGGTTCTGTTTGTTCCTTCACCGGAGAATATTATTCCATTTCTGTATTTGGAACACATTAGCAATCTCCTTTTGGCTTCAGGTGAATAGGTAAATTGCATCACATTTATTGCAAATAAAATGGAAGAGCTGATGAGATAAATGTCCCTAGCTCACTGCAAAGAGAAAATTTAGCAGAATTAAGCATTTTTTCAATACTAAAATTTGCTTTCTATTTATAGAAATTTAAGAGTTATTTAATTTAAATTTTTCCTCCTTTTTTTTCCTTTCTTTTTTTAATTTCAGTTTAATCTCATTTCTAACACATGCTTAATCTTTATAACATGCAGCAGTTTTAATGTACCTTGAAATTTCAAAGTGTGTCAGTAGTTGGATGAAGTGAATGATAAAACTCAAACAGAACCAGTCTGTCTAATTAACTAAGTGCCTTTCTATGACATAATCACTTCTATACACATCTGTGAAAAGCAATAATTTAGGAACAAATTTTGTTAAATATGGGAATAGCTACTGAACATATTACGTCCTGATTACTCAGAAATTCAAAGTATGGCCTCCAAAAATGCTAAATCACAAACATGGGAGCAGAAACAAGAGATCACAATGGAATAATGAAGGATAATGGAAAATACCATTCACAAAGTAATCAATGCAAAAGCAAGTATGGTCTTCAGTAATTCCACAATTAAAAGGAGATAGAATGGTAAAATCTGCTCACTAGTAAATCTAAAACTGCAGAAATTTAGATGCACATTTGAAGTTATCTTTCCTGTTATTCTGTCATTTAGCAATAGCTACTGCTTAGAGAGTGTATGAAAAAGTGAATAGAGCTGAGAATGGCTCACTTCCAGAGAATAAAAGACACAATCATAGGAAACTGATAGTCATTTGTTCTTTAAAATCATATAGCAGCAATTTAATGGCTAACTATGAGTGGCAACAAATTTTTCTTGTTATTCCAATTGATCATTATATCATGCTGAATAAATCATGATATATGTTTCAAGCCTGCTGAATGCATCACATTTTAAAACCACAAGACTGTGGACTATCACACATTAACTCCTAGTTTTTCTGATTTTACTGTAAATAAACATGACCTAAAATGCTAAACTCTAAAGACTGTATCTTCCTCTGGAAATAAGAAATTAATACGATGTAAGCTACATTATAAAAATTTCCTGAGAAATAAATTAAGGTAATTTTGTCTTAGTAGCTGTAAGGAAGAGCGTTTGCTCTTCTTTTTTTTTTTCTTTGTTTTCACTTAAGCCAATATATACCTTTCAAGAACTTCTGACTTATTTGGCTATAAGCAGGACAAATATATCAATATCAATTCCATAAAAGTTTTGCTTCTGAAATAATATTACTTTTTGATTGCCAATATGTAAAGCAGTAGAAACCGAGTGTTTTTCAAAGCAAAGAAAGAGAGATTCTCCTCATTTGTCACATATTACCTGATATCTGAAGTAAAGAAAGACATTAGCATTAAAATAAATTTACTTAAAGTGTGCTTTCTAGTTCTGTGAAGATATAGAGTCAGTAATTTATTGTTGATTAATTTGTTATATCCAATTCAGCCAAGCACAATCCAGGTAAAGTAAAACATGCACCTGTTTCTTTATCCAGGGAAACAAACAACAGAAATCAGTCTGACAAAAATGTTTTTTCATACTTAAAAAGCAAAATCAATAATTCTTGTATTCTTGTATTTAACTGGAATCATCACCATAATTCTCTTAAACTCTGTAAGGAAAATAATAAAAATAAATCAATGCATACTGTTTTTAACCTTTCATTATGAGATCAGTGAAATATTAAAGTAATAATTTTCTTCTACTCTTCTGTTTAAAATAGTAACTTAGATTTAAGAGTGTATGCATTACTAATAGCATTTTTTGATTTATGAACTGCATTAAGTATTGACTTCTATTTTTCCCAAATGCAATAAAGATTTAGAACAGATATGCTTTTCCACTTATAATAACAAGGTCACAAAGAGAGAAAGAGTAATAAGATCAACAGAATGAATGACAATCTGGCCTGGCTGCTTTAAATTAGTATTTTCTACAGATTAGATTTTTCTGTAGGATCACAGTCCCTAAAATGATCATTTTCACTTCCTTTCAGCAAAATTTAAGATTCTTAAGAGAAATGGTATCATTTAATGCAAGCAGTATTGAAAGAGACAGCTCCCTACTGAAAACACTGAGATTATTAAATGCATGGTATTCTCTCGTGCTTTCTTTGTTAAACCATTTATTAAAACTTCCATTTGAAGTAAAAACAATGCTCATCACTGGAGAAGACATGGTTTCCTGGCCCTCAATACTATGTATGGTATCCTTTGATGGCTAATTCCTACAAATATCTATGTTGTAACAAGAAGTCATGATATGAGAAATGATGGGCACAGTCCATCTCTTATCTTGCTTCCTCGCTGACTCTCTGACTCCACTGAGAGAACTGGACACTGACAGAGTGTGTTATGAGCTCTGACAACCTTAAATCATGGCAGACAGAGAGATGACAGAGTGATATCAGGTTCAGGTTGACTCACTCAGGCTTTGATCTAGTAAGTAACTTTAAAACAAATACTTTATTCTGAATTGTACTAAGGGATATGATGTACACTGCTAAGCCCAGCATTGGCAAAAGGACTTGTATGTCTGAATTATCATGGTCAGCTCTGCTTCTCACTCCTCTTGCTCCCAAACCAGTTACAAACCACACCTTAGTAACATTATACATTATTCTATTTTTAGATATGCCTCTTGGGAGACTTCTCTGAAGAAAACAGCACATGTATTCATATGTCCAAGGTTATTGTCTGAAAAAGACAACTTCAGCTAAGTAAGTTATTATAAATCACATCCTGCGGAGAGAACATTTGCTGCAGACAGAATGATCCCTAGAATTTGCACACATAGATGGCATTATTCAAAAAGAAAACAAAATGTGACAATGCTTTGAAATCCTTCTGGTTTAGCTTGTATATTTAATTACTTTCAGCTCTGTGTTAAGCATGTATTTCAAATAGTTCTCAGTAAGACTCTTCGCAGAAATGATGAACAGACAAAAGTACTGGGTTTTTTGCAAATTGTAAGATATGGAAAGAAAAGGAAGAATAAATAAACCTTTATGAATCCTTTCACTGATAGCACATTTTGTAAGCTTGATATCTGTGTCTGAAAATCAAAGTCCCGGTGGATAAAGCTAAAAGTCACTTTACTGACAAAATTCCTGAGTGGCTGAAATCTGGCATCTGTTCTTTATAAGTTCATCTTTGAGAATTCTCACTAGAAAACAGCATTTGAAAAGATTATCTTACAGCAGTACTAAATAATAGAGTGCTCTGCGACATTCAAAGGTCTGGAGCTCCCTGTGGAACTAATGACATTTGTACAGCAAGTCAGGCAAGGAGGATGGTGGGAGTGGGAAAATGACAAGTTTTTGACAGAATGTTAACCCCAAGTTGCCAGCTTTTCTAAAAGATCACTGCAAGAAGAGAGATACTTCTGGTAAAGGGCCAGACGCAGAGATGAATTTTAAACTGACACTCTTCCACTGTTTTTGATGTTCACAGCCAATGCTGTGTCCCTGACACTTTTGAGGGAGGAAATAAATCCTATGTCACTAGGTTCTCATGACTGATTAGTAATGTATTTTTTCCAGGAGGCATAAAATAGCATTTTATTAAGGGCAGCTCCTTTTGCTTGTCGTTGAACCTTTTGAAATGCTTTCTCTGATTTTCTTGGTGGTTTTTATTCTTTTGCTGTTGTCGTTGTTCTTGTTCTTTTTTCATTTCTGTTCACTTACCCAAAAGCATAGAAAACCTCTCCATCCCTATTTGAAGCAAATATGTCTAGCTCAGACACTAAACATGGTCTTTGATTCCAAATTATTTTCTTTATATTTAATCCACTGCTCTACAGGAAAAATATTAAGGAAGAATCAGACTATGGTCTTTCCTCACCAGAGGTGATTTGATACGATGTGGTCTGAATGTCCTTAGTATAATCCTGTTACACATGCAGGGAAAAATGGAAAAGTATCTTTCATCTCTCTAGTTTAATCTAAGCAAAATTGCATCTGGAAATTTAACATTCACAGGGACAGAAGTCAAACAGTTAGGACAACTTGCTTTTCTTATGGAAGAGAGAGCAACTCCACTCCAGACCTCATACCTGTTTGTATGTTACTTCTGCACCTCTTTGACTTGTCATCCTAACCTGGGACTTACTTTCTTCAATGTATGATAGCAAAACTTCAACATGAGAAATGTGAATTTACAGATCTTAGATGTCCTACAATCCTACTGCTGAAATCTTTCTCCTGATATTCAGGAGTCAAATTCTTTCAGGAATAAAAAGGGTCTGCTGAGGTACAAATGACATAGGGATATTCATAAAGTCACTTTGTTCTGCTCGTTTCTAGTACCTACTGTCTGATGCAGCTGTCTGTATAGATCAGCACAATGACCTGCATTGTAGACTTCTTTAGGGATTTAAGCAGAACTGGGCAGCTATCTGTCTAAAGTCATATAGCAAGAGAACTCAGCTGGAAGAAAAACATTATCTCTGCAGCAGGGCAGCTAAATCTGTGCCTGTTCAGGCAATTTCTGCCTCAAGGAACTAGAGACCTAGGTACAGTGTTAGAAGTAGTTGCTCTTGATTACTGTCTGGACCATGAACTGAGATCACAAATTCCCAATTGAGATAGATTTCCCAGAATTGTATTTAGCCCAATGGGTATGTAGCATTTCCTACATGCATTTGCTAGATCTGCCACCTCAAAACCTGCACAGGCTTTCTCATTCTGAGTATGTGGAAGCAGAGAAATGGAGGCTTAAACTACAGAGAGTTTCAGACAGTTTTTCAGAGAAAAGATAAAGAGTAGAATTTACTGTGTATTAGTAAGAATTAGGTACTTCAGGCTCAGTCTGTACTCAAAAAACTTTTTAATGATATACTGCACACTGTTTAAGTAGCAGAGTTACAAATCTTGGTCAGAAGAGGCCTAACCAAACAATGAAGTTACAAACTAGAAAATTTGTCCTGTTTTACCTCAAACCAGGATACAGTAGCAGGTTATCTGTTGGCAGGGCAATGACATCTCAATATAACCAGTTTTAAATCTCTCCACCTACCCATGCATTCTAGCTGAAATACAGCCCAAGAATAAAACATTCCCTGAGACATAATATATTACATATATATTGGATACATATTTTTTCTTTTCCTGTTCTCTTCCTCAAAAAAATTGGTGCAGACAAACAGCTTTTCAGAGATACTGCCCTGAGTGATTTACTACCCTTTTCTCTTTACTGCCATATGCAAAAAATATTTCTAATGGCATAAATTTCCTGAAGAAGCTTTAAATCTTAACTTTTGCACCTTCTAAAACAGAGAAAACTAGAAAGTCAGCAGTGCCTTGTACTGCTTTGGTTTTAAGGACTGTTTTTTGAACTACTCTTTGTGATTCCAGATTGGCAGATGGAGTTCTTATGTTGCTGAGATATTTAAAATTAAAAATAGTAAAAACTTATTAAAATTTTAAAACAAACTGATGTCAAACCTTCTGTTCTAGACTCATTTCCCTTCATTAATAGCTGAAGAAATCTTCCTTTTCACAGGCAAATATCTTAAAATGTTATGCATCTCCTACTTTCCCATTAAACACACACTCTTCCTGTGTTGCTTCTGTTCAATACATAAGTAATTACATTGAAGCACAAAAGGCAGGGAAAAGTTAACTGTCAAATTTACAAAGTTGTGTTTTCTTTGCTAAAAGAAGACTAGGAACTAATACTACACAAGGTGTAGTAGAAGGTGGCAAATTGGATCCACCCATGTTCATCTGCATCATAGCAGCATTTTTTCTAAAAGAATACCTATACTTTTTTACCTGAAAGATGGATGGTTACAGAAACAAAAATACTATTACAATTATTCTGCGTCTCCAAGACAGTGACAAAAAAGCTTGCTCCTCTATTTTTACCTCTGGTTACTACATCCCATTAACCTGCATTGACTGGATTTGCCCTAATAGTACAAAAGAAGTGGAAGTGCAGAGGTGCTTTTCACTTCAGATTGCACCATCATCTCACATAAAATCAGTGGCAATCCTGCAGGTATAATGAATGGTTCAGCACTGATTTCTATTACATACAGAAATGGCTCTGCAGGTTTTTGTCTTTCTTTTTTTTCTCACAACATTTTCATTACTTGATAAACAAAAAGGATACTTTGTGAAGTTTTAAGTTTTAAGCAAACTTCCTTATCCTTTTTTGACTTCCTAATTTCAATAAACTATCTGAAATGGATTCCCAGTGTCTCAGTCTTTAAGCAATTCCTAGAAATCACATGAAAAAGGACACAAAAGGAGTAAATTATGCCCAAAGTTCTTCCAAGCCTCCTACCTCACTTGATACATACTGCACCAAGTTTCTCAGTGTAAAACAAATAGTTCTCCAGTCTTGAGTGTGGTGGGGTTTGTTTCTTTTTAACAGTTTTTCAATTGAATCTGCCAGCAGGCTCATGATCTATCCAGCAGGGATAAAAGAGTGCAAGACTCAATTCTTGCCTATCCAGCTTCTTTGCCTCTGTTTTTCTGTCATAGCTGGCTCTCTATATCATTGGGCAGAGATCCCAAGTCCAGGGCCTTAATCAGCTCCAAATTTCAGATATCCTTACCGTGCCATTAAAAAAACCCCTCTGAATTTCTTTTCTCAGGTAGCTTCAGCATTAAAGACTGCATACTTTATCATCTTTTCTGCTGGTCTTTTTCCCTTTACCTACTCTAATAAATTACTCAGTGCCACAGAGTTTCCTTCTTTTAAAGTGAAGTATACTGTGCTAATTAGATAACCTAAAAATAATTTTTAAAAAGGCCACTTAATTATCACTATACTCTACACACCATTAAAATTAGCACTCATTTGTATCATAACTGAACCTCATGGGTCTCAATGGGACCAGGGCCTTATCATGCTTAGTGCTGTTGGAACAGAGAGCAAGGATCAATCTCAGCCCAGAACAACTATTAGCTGTGACAGGCAAAAGGATTGTTCTACCTCGTTTAACAGATGAGGTTTCAAAGTACAGAGATTAAACAATTAGCTCAAGGAAATCCATGGCAGAACTGAACCCAGATCTCTTAATTTTGAGCCAAATGTCCAGTTCACTAGGCCATTTGTCTTCCCTAGGTTAATTCATATTCTGTAAACATCTGCATCTTATCCACTGCCTCCATGCACACTAACTCAGAAGACATTTCCTATAGCTATCAAAAAGGAAATCTCTTCTGGTCTTTCCTTCCTCACAAAAATTTGAAACTTCAAGATATTTAGTACAGCTGAATTTTTTCTGAAAAAAATGTAGACTATTTCCATTGCCAAAGCCAATGTTTTCATGCCTCATGGAGCAACTGGCAAAAACACAATTCATACCCACATATCTGTAAACAAGATGTAATGGAGCAGCATAGTAGCAGCCACAACTGTAACGTTTTATCATTGCTCTACTTGCATATAATTAATTCCTTCTGAAAGACAACATTGTAATAAAAAAATTCAATACAACCTCCTAACCAGTGTTTCTGCCCTGGAGAGCATTTTTGGCTGACAGTACTCCTCTTGTTTTGTATCAGAGCCAAAAAGCTGCATATCCATCAGCAGTGCAACCAGCCAACCCACAATAATGAGCATAATGGAAATATCTATAGTGGAAAGTGAACCTATCATTTCAAGATATTTTAGTAATTAAGCAAGGACAGAATACCACAGAGTGGAGTACAGAATACTGTGACAGAAAATCTCACGGGGCTTTCTGAATCTCACTGTGTAAACAAGTAAAGCAGTTTCTTAACTCTTCCCAGGGATGGCAGCAGATCACAATTTCTGTGATGAAATGCAAAATACTTAAAAAGACTAGTAATGTTGTTTATAAGTTCATACGTAAAAAATGGAACATTCATTACACTTCCTGATTGCTCTACTTACATATGTTCCACAAAATGCAGTAGATAGAAGAAATGGCAGACAAAAGTTTTGACTTTCAAAGTATTCAGTGACTTCTGAGTCAAGATGGTATTTCAAACTTTCAGCACAAAAACAAAAAACCAAATAAAACCCCACCAATATGTTTAACAGCTTGAGGAACTTTACATTGATAGGTTTAATTTGAGCTTTCTTCCTAATGTACCTGTTCCTCTTATAAGATATTTATCAGAGTACAAAAAAAACCTATGGAGATTAATCGTTTCCATTGTGGAAATTATTATGGAAATTAATAATTTCCATTGTCGTGCTTTTTTGTGACAGATGGCCATCACTGAGGTTGTGCATTGCCTACTTAGTAACATTGTAGGATGTCCTATGCACCTTTATCAACAGTTTTACTATGCAACTCTAATGTGGTTTAAAGATATATTGAAATAAATTACATAGAAATTATTGCTGAAAAAAACAGTGTTTTGGTATGACTTGCTAATGTCCTGCTCCTCTGAATTAATACTAGATTTAAAGCTGACATGACTTTTTCTTTCAGGACAGACTAGAGAATCTTTATCTGTTGCTTGTTTATGAGATTTTGCCATTATCTGTAATACAGTATTCTGCCTACTTTCTTGCACTATTTGGGAATGGAAGATTTATGGATGAAGAGTACTTAAATCTCATATTTCAGTCCCACTTCTTATTGTATACATTGGGACCCTGATAACAATTTGGTCATACCTAATCCTGAGCAGAGAATGTTATTGCTTATTGTGGGCGTTCAAGGGCTTTTAAGGACAACCTGGACTACAAGACAATTTTCAAAACACATACTACCTGGAAACTCAGTTCCTCAAAGACAGGGATGTAAATATTTTAAATTTGCTTATGTTGTTTTGGATTAAAAAATCCTCTTAGATACTTCAATATAACCAGGACTAATGCCTATTTTAAAGTTTGCTTCTTTGACACTGATGTTCTAAAAATAGCTTGGTCAGAAGCAACTCGTCAATAGAGCTATATTTCTTCTTCTTCAAATGGTAGTATATTTCTCTGTGCTCAGTTCTACACTGATCCATCTAGACACATCCTAAAGGGCCCTGGGGCATCAGGGGTTTGAGGCATGAAATACCTGATGAATAAGGTGAGTTAGGTCAATCCTTTCCTGTGCAAGTCACATAACAGGAAAAAAAGAAATGCTTGCACATTTGAAACAGCCTGAGTCCATGTCATCCAGAAGCATGTTTTACTGCAAGTTATTTTGGACTGTGGCACTTAACTGGGAAAATCCCTCCTGTAGTAAAATATTCAGTGAGCAAAATAGCACACAGTTACAAGCACGACATCATAATTTGTTGTGTCAGCCACAAGGAAGTATAGAAGGAGGACATACTTCTGCTACAATTAATGACAGTGTATGCCCCACAGAATTAAGGCACCTTTAAGAGATATTTAGAGTATGTTTGTGCCTCCTTATGTGAAGCCACATTAGGGACTTCCAAGTAGCTCTGAAAAGAAACACAATACAGTTAATCATGTGGTTCAGTGTAATTAGCTTTGGTGCAATCCCAGTGATTAGAAGGTCCTGTTTTGAAATCTTTGTAGTACTAATGGCACAAAGAGCAGGATAGTCTGAAAGCTAAAACACTCCATGAGAATGTGAAAGGATTCATCAAGCAGATGAGAAATTTGAACCTCAGCATCCATTATCCTCATTCATGCGCTCATTGTGATCCACCAGGGGAAAAGTCTCACACAAATCTCACATAGTACTTACACAAAGAAAATGTTCCAAAAGCCTCTGCTCAAAGTCTAGTACATTACACAGTGTCAATATAAGTGAATGAAAGTATATACATTTATTTTGTTGAGCTTGTATTTAGTCTGGAAAGACTGGTCTAGAAATTAAAAAATGCTGAAATCCTAATATTACTAAGGTAAATGAGAGATTTATATCTGACTTCCACTGATCAAGATTTAACTGCCAGAAAAAGCCAAAACTTTGCTTAACTGTGGTTTCGCTGAAATCACCACAAATAGAAAAATGTGGTTTTATGAAAAAGAAGAGCAACTGACAGAATACAGAGCAATGAATCTTAATTGTAGCTGTGTGGAAATTCATCAGTATTCTATTACTATGACATTATAAAGTTACAAGTACAGTAAAATTAAATTCATTAACACTACTGGATTCAGAGACATTGGTAGTGAGCTCCTTTTGATCACATAAGGCTAGATGGTCCATCATTCATATGGTGGTTTAAAAACAAAAAAAACCTTAATATTATATCCTGTTTTCTACTGTTCAGTCAAATATACTTAAATTTTTTACTAGTGAAAATTATAGGAAAACTTACTTCATATTTTATAAAAAATTATTAAATGCTACAAAGTTTCTTTAATTGAACTATTTATTTACTTTATAATTAATGAGTTTCATTCTTTTTAATCTGTCTTCAGTGACTCTGAACTGTAGTCACAGCTGGGAAGAGATGCCTCTCCTGAGAGTAAAAAAGATCAAAATAGGTAAACTTATAAAAGAACTGTCCAGATAAAGTCTGAAAAGTTCATATAGGCACTATATAACTCATCAACCAATTTGTCTTCTTGTAATGTATTTGGTAATAATCTCTACTATCTGCTATCTCGAAAGTTTAAATAAATCCAATATCTTAATTCTTTGTTCTAACAGCAAACCAGGCTTCTGATTTATTCCTATGCACCAATAGACAGAATTTCTCCTCTACACAGGATCTATTCAGTAATACATTCATGTCATGGGAAGTAAGGACATGATTCTCACATCTGTTTGCAACCTCACAGAAAGAGTGATAGAAGGAAAATTCTTTGATTTTTTGTTTGTTTGTTTACAACTGGATTTTACAGTAGTAATGCTAATGAAGCTGAAGCATGAATTCAGCTTTGGTAATGTGGAAGTTATGGTCATCAGCTTTCTCCATTGTGGGACCAAGCCTTTCAAACTCTCTATAGGAAACCAAGAATTAAATACGGAATGTCTAACATTTAAAACTATAGTGAGCAAATAAATTTCTACTTTAAAATGCTGCAGATACTTCTTTCTCCTATGTAGAGCAATACATCTTGAATGAAAAGTGAGTACTCATGAATAAAATTTATTATCTTGATGCTAATTTTCTCTGTAGCCATAAGACCCTTAGAGAACATGGGCAGAGTAAGGTAAGCTCCTTATATGGTCAATCACTTTTAAACGTTATCTGAAGAGACTCCAGAGAAAATTAACTATGCAAAGTTGCAAATAATTTCATATGTATCAAATGCAAGTAAATACCACAAGTACCTATCTCCAAAATAATTTTATTTATTTTAATATTTATATGGGCTTAAATAGCGATGGTACTATTTTTTTCTCTGAATAATGAACTGGCAGTTATATGGGCACAAAAGGTTGCTAACATCAAACAGGTTTAATCTAACAGAAGAAGTAAAACACAATAAAAAGCAGCATCTTTTTTTTCTTCATTTTTTATTTTACTTTTTTATTCTTATAGCTATTGTTTATTCCTCTTGTCAACATGTGACCCTGTATGCCACAGTTCCTTTCCCTTCCTGGTCATATTAAATCTCTATGAATCATGTCTGAGACAAAGAAACAAAATAAAATGCTTGCATTAGGTGAATTGAAGCTTCCTGAAGTCTCAACATTATTTATTCTCACTTAAAGATGGAGAAAAAAACAAGCATAACAAAAGCAAGTGCTTTGTTTTTCAGAACATTCCTTGACCTTATCTTGCGATGATAAAGCCAAGTAATTTCACTTTCCATTCTTATTCAGTCTGATTTATTCTGACCTTCAACACACTGGCTACTATCAAAGTTTTTTGTAATTTCTTTACTGCAGAGATGAATACAGCAAATTCTCTTCATAAAATTCACTGAAGTGCCAGTAAGTTGAAAGCTTCTGCAAATCTGTTAGTGGAAGTGTATATCTTCCTTAATCACTCAGCTCTCTGCTATGCTTCTATAATGAGTTGGGCAACACCAGACTGGATTCTCTTTGAGTGCTGGGGAAAACTGCATCTTTAGAATACTCTAGTGTCTGAATTCATGAAAATATTCAATTCATAGCCAGGTATGTGATTCAAGGTCTAAGTGTTTTCATGTCTTGGCATGCGCAAGGATGAGGAGGGAAGCTTGGTCATTTGAGCCAGGCTGGCAAACAGGATTATTTCATACCACGAACATCACTTTCAGAATGTTTGCTGCTCAGTTTGTCTCCTTGCATGACAGCAGTCCATAGAAACTCTTTGTTCTGGTGTAGGAGCCATGAGGCCCTCCTTTGCTCTTGGTGCCCTTGAGTTCACAGAGTCCAACACTTGCTGTCCATTGCTGGGAATGCACAGTTTCCTAATGATGTAACTGGTATAGCTGGATATAACTCTTGTATATCTAATATTAGGTTTGAGATTAATACCTGTTCTTTAGTATTATTGTCAATTAGTTAATCTTATCCTATTGAATTTGTACGTATTTCGACCCTTGTGTTTCCTTGGTTCTCCTGGTTCCTCTTCTGGCTAGTTGGGAGGGATCATTTGGTGATAGAGCAATTTTCTGAATGACAATAAATTGTTATGGATTTTCTCTAATCATAACAACAACCATAAGCAACTTCTTAAAATATCCATACTTACTAGTCACCATGTTTTGTTCATACATGTATATGAAAGTAAAATCATATCAAATATAGCCATCTGTATCTCCAAGAACTATCAAGACTAATGTCAAATGACTGAAACCTTGCGGAATAATATGGCATAAGGTCAGCTATGAGATGCTGGAAAAATCCCCAATCCTAAAGAGCCTTCAATACAGAGAGGAGCAGGCTGGGAAGGATGTTACCCTCCAGGTAACAAAGCCCAACACACCAGCAGCATCAAATCGGAAGTAATGGCTGAAAATACAAGACCTCAGGATGCCATGGGCTCACATCAAACGGGACAGGAAAATTATTCTCTAAATGGACAAGAATCAGAGAAACTAAGGGCAAGGAGAAGATTTAGGGTGGATATAGGAAAGAAGTTCTTTACTGTGAGGGTGGTGAGAAACTGGAACAGGTTCCCCAGNAAACTGGAACAGATTCCCCAGAGAGGTTGTGGATGCCCCTTCCCTGGAAGTGTTTAACACCAGGCTGGATGAGGCATTGAACAAGCTCAAGCTGGTCTAGTGGGAGGTGTCTCTGCCCATAGCAGGGGGGCTGGAACTAGATGATCTTTAAGGTCCCTTCCAATCCAAACCATTCGATGATTCTGTGATCTACATCAGTAAATACTTTAGGACAATCAAAGCAGTTCTATAGAGCAAAGGAGTTGATACCAGTGATGTGACGTCCGCACTATCTGTATTTCAGGCACATTATTTCAGACTCTGTAATCTGGTCTTGTTTTTTTGTTCCCCATCTGTCTCAAAGATAACTAATTTCCCCTCATTCCTTCCATTCATCAGCTTTCAGAGACATCTAAGGATGGTTGGAATAAGATGCACCTTGATTAAAAAAGATACTCTGACATTTTGTTTTGGCTACAGGCAAAAGAAAGGCCTTCCTGAATATCTGTACTGTTAATAAGAAGAGAATCTGGAAATATTCCTAGAATCAGCTTACAACTAGGATAAGAATGGAGAGAACCAAGTGCTACACGTTTAAAAAAAATCAGAAAACTTCAATGACTCAATTCCTAACTAACTGTAAAACCAGATTCTATGAAGCTGCTCAGGTCACCAAAATTTTTCCAAATTTAATATTCCCTGTTTCTTTACATGCAGAGAGGATTTGTTTCACAAATAGTTGAAGGTAATTCTTTGTGGAAATCTGTGGAGAGCAAAAAATGCCACCTGCATGAACTGGCCCTGCATATCTGAGTAGAAAGAGTAGACATTTGGTCTTGGACATGCTACAGGACAGACCTGGATCACCAAACAACACAAGCAACTAGTGCAATCAAACATCAGTCTCTTTCAAAAATTACCTGCAAGTGGTTCTTCTTCCAGTGGAAAATTCAGTCATCACTTTATAACAACAAAAAGCTGTGCTTTTGCTCAAGACCTGTGGGTGTTTTGCCTTTCACAAGTAGCACAGAGAGCATCTTCTCTCCACGTGGTTGCTCCTTAACATTACAGCAAATTGCTGCTCCAAAATGATTTAGCAGCAATTCTCCCCACAGAAGGAAAGACTAGATAGAAAGATAGATGATACAGCTGAAGCCTAGAAACCTTGAAAACAAATTAGATTTGGAGTCTTTGTAAGATCAAACTCAACATTATATCAGCTCAAAATAATGTTTCTGCAATAGTTTTCTCAAAATCTAATGAAAAACAAGGTGAAAATTTCATTTTCTTGCTATCTCCATCCCAAGTACCATAATTCTAGATTTGGAGCAAAGACCTCAAATATGTCCTTTCAAATTACCTTGCAACTAATGCTGTTACTAGTCTGTAAAGAAAGTAACCTACAATCCATCTTTCCTTTTCAGAAACTACAAAATACTGTCAGAGCAGAGGAACAGATGCAAGAGAGTAGGTGGTAGTCACTAGTGTTATGCATTATAACCTTCAGCCAATCCCGCTCAAGCTACTTAAAATTCAAGTAAAGTTATTTACAGACAGCATAACAAGTCCTTGATAAAGATTCAGGTCTCTTCCTATCAGGATTTTCCACATCAATACTTTACACAAATTTCCTCCTCAGGCATCTTCACCAGTTACATGTTGTCATTTGTCAAATGAAATCAATTTCCCACTAGCAACTTTCATAGGTGAAACCCTGTCAACCATGGGATGAGGATCTATGAAGCCCATATAGCATAGGCCAAAATCTTTATCATAGATACAATTGTTTCAGAAAAACTGCACGTGCCCTGACATAAACTAGGAAAGGAAAATTATACTGTGTACTATGCTTACACTGCTAGCTTATTAATGTAGCATATAGCTGAGACTTAAAGTCTTAGTAAGTCTTATAACAGTAAACTTGACACACCATTCAGTCTGCAATATCTGAGCAGTGAGGATACAGAAGAGAGTTCTTAGTATATCACAGCATATGCACAAGAGCTCAAGATAACTGGAGTTGTTTTCCTGATGATGCTTTAGCACAAGAACATAAGATGTATCCCAGAACTAGGACCTGAGACTGAAGCCCAGTACTGGAGATGAGGCATCATGGGAAAATGATGGATGTAGAACTTTAAATCTGTAACTGGATTTCTGATTTACTATTGTGTAAGGAGGATCATTCAATATGCAGTTTCTGCAAAAATTAAATCAAGATTAGGATAAGGGAAGAGGAAGCAGGATGAAACAAAAAAGAATTGCATTGAGTTTGGCTTTATAGATGAGAGAATTCAAATGGATTAGAGGAGAAAACAAGAAGAGTTCAAATCAAAAGATTTACCACATGCTCATTTTGCAAACACATTGTAGGGTAAACAACTAAAAGCTTACATGCCCTAATAAGTTAAGATGATTTTCTGTATGAAGTCTATCTCTGTAACAGAATAGCACACCTGTTTTCTCATAATTCCTTATGGTGATCTATGTTGCTTGTATATTGGAAATACTGGAATCACATCTAATATCTGGTCATAGCAGCCTCTTCATTGTTGATGTGATCATTGTCTTCAAGTTAGATGTCCAACACACATCTTCAGAAGTTGTGTTATTTCCCTTTTCTCTCTTGAAAGTCTTAGATTTTTTTTTCCCAAAAAAAACACTTGGAAAAAAAAGTACTATAAAATGTGATGATTATAGTGAGTTTATTTTTAATAGTGCTTATCAAAATGTGATTCCTTGATGCTTAGGGTTTACAACCATTACATAGATTTTCTACATTACAGTTTCATAACAACATATCTTAAATCTCCAAAGGATATCAAAGTGCACCAGTTGTCAGCTAATTTTAGGAATGTTTTCAGATTCTCTTATTATTAACAGTACAGATTTTCAGAAAGGTCTTTCTTTTGCCTGTAGCCAAAACAAACTGTCAAAATATCTCTTTAAGCAAGGTGCATCTCATTCCAATAATCATCCTTAGATGTCTCTGAAAGCTGATGAATGGAAGGAGAAGAAATTAGTTACCTTTGAGACAGATGGGGAACAAAAAAATAACATCCTCAGATTTCTCTTTCTATTTATTGCTTAAGTAGAATACCTCAGTATAGGCATTAATCAAATACTAATAATCTTTGACTGCTCACCCAGAGGAATGCAAACTGCTCTGTTTGCAGATGCATGTGTGCTCAGTATGAGACTACAGGTCTAATAATAAACTCTTGAAGCTTAACAAATAAACATGCTGACACTGCTGGGATGTCTTAAAGTTTCTCATTGTTGTGTTTAACTCTGGAAAAAACCTAGGCAGCCACTTGCTCATTTCCTCACAGCTCTGGGATATGGGGGAGAATCAGAAGAAAAAGCCAAAAATCATGGATCATCATAAAGTCAGTTGAACAAAACAACAAAGGAAAGAAGAAAACAACTATAATAACGATAGAGGAATGCACAAGAACAGTTCCTGGAGTATCTCTCACTGACAAGACCCAGCCACCTCAAGACAGGTCCAAGGGTTGATTCTGACCTCTTCCCCTGGGCCAGTTGTCATGGTAGCACATGCTGTGTAATACCTATGTTCTGTACCAGCTCCACGTGAAAATTAACCCTAATCCCACTGGAAACAGGACACTCATGTAATATGTCATACAAGGAACAGTAGGTAAGTATTTCAACTTTCCTTAGAGAACTCAGATTCCATTTGCTTAGAATCATCTTAATTAGGAAAAATAAATAAGCAATATTGATTTTGGTAAGAGTAAAAAAAAATTAAACTGATAAATTTAATTTAGGTATATAAGAAAAAAGGTAAGACAAAAGGTAATTTTAGTTTAGGAGATGTTTTTTCTATATTAAGTTTGGCACCTTCTCTAGCCTGGCACAAAACTTCAACAACTCCACTCTGTGAAAACTATTTTTTGCATATTATTAAAAGAGTGATACCCCTTCTGGAGCAGAGGGAAGTAATAAGAATATAAGTTGTTTCCTCCTTCCCTGCATAATACATTCCATTTTTTTGCCTTACTGTTTGTAAAACTTATCATATTTCACAATTGATGTCAATGCTCCACATTGTAATTTACATAAATAATACGCTTCCTTTCCCTAATCCTCTGAGATAAATATTTTTGAGAGGTGGACAAATTTATTGAAGCTCACAGTTATGCATCTTTATATTCTTTTGCAATGAGGATCTTAAAAGGACTGATCTTACTATGTATCTGTTTCAGGGGAACTCATCAAGATACCATTTCGGAAAACAGCAGTCATTCCACTTATTCTCATTTGAAACTATTGGCTTATCTTGACCTCAGTATCTGACAATAAACAACCATCATATCAAGAAAACTAAATTGCTTTCTGAGATTAGATACAATTGCTGCAGTGCTGTAGCAGAGAGATGATAACTCACGCAAGAATATCTTTTTAGAAATGCTGGTTTCAGAAATATAAACCTCAGCTGAAGCACAAAATGACATGCCCTCATTTTATTTTAAGTAGCTTTAATTAATAAACATAATATTTGAAGACACTGAAATGAGGATTTTACTGAGATAATTATTCAGTCTTTTGTTTTTAAGAGAATTTATACTGAATAACAGAGTAAGTAGAGGTGGTACCTTATGAGGATTTCTGTAAAGAATGAAGAAAAAGCAAGACTGAATCAGTCCTGTCAAGGTTCAGTTTCAATTTAGGTAGAATAGGAAAAGTAGCTGGCATACTCACAGAACTTAAACCCTCCTGCTGACCAGAAAATGTGTTATGTTCTCTTAGAACCTTGCATTTGGTGAACAGTTAAATGAGAGCAGTGGTTCACATTAGCTCTCTCAGACTGAGAATCAAGATTACCATTTGAAACAGCCCTTCAGGGGAAAAAGTAAGAATTCACAGGAAGTAAACCTCTCTCTTTCTCATTTTGCTGGTATATTATTTCATTTCTTTCACATCCCTGTACTTCCAGAGCACAAACTTGTTTATGTAGGAGACTAGTTGCTCCAAGATAAAGACCAAAAAAAAAATTTGTGCACAACCTGACAAATAGCAGCTGCTCAGCATCCTCCCTACTATATCTGAATTAAAATATGATACAGCCCTCATGCTTTATTTATTCACATTCATGTTTAAGGAGAAAGAAGTTGCAGCAATGCATTAGTAATGTGACAATAAGAAATAGTTTTAACAAAACTTTAGTCAGCTGTCCATTCTACAGAGAAGCATCACAGCTTCTTTATTCTTGATTTTGCTGTTAGTATTGAAAGAAATTAATTTATTTTTCCCACTACGGAACTATAGAGCTAAGTATTACTACTCTGTGACTCCTTTAATGACAGACAACTAAGACAGCAAAATCAATAGCAGGGTTCCCCAGGAAGGGAATAAGATTAGCTGGTGTAACAAGTTTTCTGCATACCTGAACAATCACAGAAAAATGACATAAGAGAAAAGAAAAAAAAAAAAAAAAGAAGGAGAAGAAAAGCCTGTTCTGCCTCCTATTGACCTATTTTTCTCTATCTTGGCTAACAGTCTACCGTCTGTCAGTTCACTGTTACATTCCTCTTGGATCCAGAAGAAAAAAAATGCCTAAGAAATGAAAAGAGAAAGCACACGGGAAATCACAAGGAAAGAAATAAGGAAACGATAGAGAAATTGCCCCCTCTCTGGAGGTGTCTAAAGCCAGGCTGGCCGAGGCATTAAGCAACCTGGTCTAGTGGGGGGTTTTGAACTAGATGACCTTTAAGGTCCCTTCAAACCCAAACCATTCTATGATTCTATGATTTTGGAAAAGAAGAGGCAATTAATGGAAAGTACAGATGGCAGCCAGAAGTAACACCAGAATCTGTGTCACTCTAATGGTTGAGGAGTCTTGCAGTAGCAGAACTACATTGGGCTATTCTCACCTTGGATATTTTATGTGAGGGGATTCAACCAAACACACATCTCAGGAAACCCATAAGATAAGATATTTTCAGCTGTATATTTTTGCCTACATCTTAATAAGTTTGTGGGCTAATGGAGCTATAAGGAAAGTATGTGAAACATCCTCAGTCTTCTCTCTTTTCTATGCAAATTAGAATTTGTATTTTTCCCTTGTCAGGGGAATTATCAGAACATTTTTGCAAAGAGTTCCAGTGATCTTGCCACAGTAATGTGTTTCAAATCTGTAAATCAAAGTCTGAATCTAGATTTATAGATGTTAATATAGAATACTATTATAGTCCCACTGAGACAACGAGAAAAATGTTGCCCATTAGGATAAATCTTTAATCTCTCCATCACTGCATTTTTCTCCATAACACAATTACAGATTTTTAAGTGAAATAACGTTCAGATTCAGTAAGAAGTCACATGTCCTCTCTGCTTCCTCTCATCCATTACTTGCTCTTAAATGTTACCATTTATATCATTTGCAGCATGTCAATTGTAACTTGCTTATTATACTATTCACTGTTGTTCAAACATACATTTCTCAAGTAATGTTTCATGAACAAATTGATATTTTATGATCAAATTACTTTGTTGTAGAAAGTTAGAAATCTCTATAACAGAATGGATGCCTATGGGCACTTGTAGGAAGATGCTGTTTTTCTAATCAAATGCAAATCTTTAAGAGCAGACACATAAGATCTAATTATTACAATTGTTTTTTACTTCAAATGCTTATTGCTGCAAACCATAAAAAGCCATTTCTTTTAATTAATGTTTTCAGCTGCTCTTCACTACAAGTGGTTTATTCTCACTTTGTCCCTGAGATTCATCTGTGTGATCAAGAAGATTTGTCAAAGAAATTTGTCTGCATTTAAAGGCAAAGTTTCTAACAGCTTATTACATCATATGTTTTTGGAGTTGTGACCCTACTTAAGTAGAGATGACCATCTTTCTCCCTTGAAAGTTTTTGTTGCCCCTTGTCCTCAGTCTTGTAGACAATGACTTCACCCAATATTATAAAAAATACATAGACTATTATATACTACTCGGACTTGTTAAAAGTTTTAGATTTACAGCAGGATACAATCTATATTACAGAGAGGTCAGTGTTCAACAGCTTATAAATTTGCTAAACTAAATCTAGTCTCAGTTGGTTAAGTGGTTTAACTGGCTGGTTGGGTTTTTTATTTTGTCCTTATATATGCACACTAGACCTGTTAAGACCACTTATTTCTGGTATTCATGTGTTTATGTTGCCCTGCACTGTATTCTGCTAAAGAGTGAAAAGTCTGACAAAGCAATATAGAGACCTGCTAGCACAGTTGGTCCAAGGGAGCAAAACCAGCTATCTCCCCCAACCACCTCCACTGTGGAAAAATTCAGGTTAAAAAAAAAAAAAGAGAAAGTCTGTTAAGATACATGACAATCATGTATTTTGTTATTACGTACAAAACCAATAAATACACTAAATATGAAATAACTTGCAGCATAAGTCAAGAGCAAACATCATGAAATTACTAAAATTGTGCTACAATCTGAGAGAATGGTTCCTGTTTTCCAAATGCAGGCACTTGTCTCCTCTCTATTCCTTCCAAGTTTTTTGAATAGTACAAGAAACTTTATTACCTAAGCAAGTGTCTGAGTATAAATTTCAATTAAAGGCTAAACTGTAAATTATGGCCTCACACAAAACAGAAAGCCTAAAAGAAAAATAATGGTATTTTTTTAATCCCTTATGTTTGAGTTATTTAGTATTACAGAATCTGGTGAGTAATTTTTAAAGTCTTTGTATCAGAAATATATCACAGAATGCCTGTAAAAATAGTTATTAAATTTAGGAAAATTAAAAAATAATAGAAGACTGAAAGTCAAGCAATGAAAACTTCAAAAATACCAAAATTGACATGTTTGGAAAGTATGTTTTTAATTACAGCATCACTGATAGCTTTTTTCCCTACAGATTTATTTGTACCATCCATTGTCTTCATTAAAAAATTATCATGGACCAAATTACTGTTAGGTTTCTGTAGCACAGCACAATGTATCTCCCAAAGGCTTTACACCAGTTATGTCCATCTTTGAAAAGTAATTCATTAATTTCCTCTCAAGTTTTTTAACAGTACTTCCAACTGAAATATTTCTCAGGCATCAGTTTTGCAATATAGTTAAAAACAGGTGAAATAAGGTTATTTAATTTAATAAAGGGGAAAAAAATCCAAACAACATACCACTAAAACCCATGAAACCAGAATGAAACCAGAAATATTTTTGAATATATAAAATGAAATATTGAAGCCCTATGACAAAAGCTCAGATGCCACTGACCTCAGAAGCACCTGCAAGCATTTAGCATCTCTGAAAGAACAGACCCTAATGTCTTAAATTAGGTATGGGAAAATAAAGAGTATGTAATTAGCAGCCACTTGTTTGAGTTAACCAATAGACACTTCTTAGGAAGAGATCACTAGACCAATGTCCGTATTGACAAGGTGACCTATTTCATAATCTCCTGTGAAATGGAGATAGTGTTTTGATTGTAGTCTGAAGAGGGAAATAAAAAATCACAAAAAAAGCTCTGCAATTGATCGTGTTGCACTTCTAAGTTTGTCCATACTCATACTGCATAGAATCATAGAATCATAGTATAGTTTAGGTTGGAAGGGACCTTAAAGATCATTGAGTTCCAAACCCCCTGCCATAAGCAGGGACACCTCCCACTAGATCAGGCTGCTCAGTGCCTTGTCCAGCCTGTCCTTAAACACCACCAGAGTGGGGGCATCCACAACCTCTCTAGGCAACCTCATCGTAAAGAATTTCTTATGTCTAGCCTGAATCTACCCCCTTCCAATTTACATCCATTATTACTGCATCCAACAACTACATATCACTTCTACATATAAATGAGGATAACAATGTAATCCTTCGAGTAAAGATACAGGTATATATTCTAAATCATTTCTAAACTTCATACTTTTGGGGAATTGCTATGTACCCCATCTTTATATGTAATTGCAAGTAGTTTAAATTACTCATTGTTTTTATTAATACTATCTGGTGAAGATCAAAGCTGCTCTACAGTAGTGTTTCATCAGCCTAAGTATCAGTCAAGAGAAATCCTATAAATAATATCAACAAAAAGGAGAACTGCAACAAAAATCCATGGATGAGTGCTGCAATATCTATCCGGAGGCACTGTAAAGGAAAATGGCTGATTCTCTTTGTGAGTTATCTGTATAGTTTTAATCTTGGGCTCCTTTAGGGAACCAGGAAAACGATTTTGTCAGCTTTATATAAGCCTTAGCTTCTGAGTGTTTTAGTTAACTTCTGAAGCATTACCATGTGCTGCAGCTTCCATTTAGGGAATAGAGCTTTTGTGGATATAAAAGCTTTTTCTATTAAGAGTTTATCTTGTCTTCAGAATTAGAAGTGGGAAGAAATTTTTTTCCCTTGAGCCCCAAGCAGCATCTCCTGTGCAGTAAGGGTGGGATCTAATGTCTGGGATAGTATTTAACGAGTGTTCTGCTATTGCAATATCCCAGGATGCTGACAATAATGTAGATCTGTCACACTGGAGGAGCAGCTAATGAAGGCAGTTAACACATGCAGCACAGAAGGGGAACAGAAAGTCTGTTGAAGACAGTGCCCACAGGCTGGGCAACTGTGGTGATACAGCACAGAACACTATCACCAGCACCAGAAGAAACTGCCTCCAGGCAATCACAGGCCCCAGTTCAGAGTAAATCCACAATGGTGGATGGATGTCCAGGGCTGCTGGGGGTGCCTAGTGTCTTCTGTTGAAGCCGGAAAAGTACACATAGACTATTCATCCTTGCAAGGTGTGTGCTTGGGGAAACTATTTTGAAGTGAAGGAGATTCAGGGGAGCAAGCTGCTCAGAATCTCATGGAATGAGAAGGAGAGTGGATGAGGGAAGAGGAGTGGATATTGTTTATCTTAACTTCAGTAAGGCTTTTTGATGTTGTCTCATAAAACATCCTGATGGATAAGCTGAAGAATGGGTTGGGTAAATAAGAGAGTTACTGGGCTCAGAGTATTGCACAAAGTGTAGCTGGAGGACAGGGCTGGCTGACTAACTAGAAAGCAGTTTTGCAGACAGGTAACTGGCAGGTCCCCATGGGACAAAAAGCTGACCAGAGGCCAGCAATGAGCCCTGGATGACAGAGGGCAAATTCCTTGTGGTTTCCATGATGCAGAGTACCAACACCAGGTAAAGTGATCTTTCCTCTCTGTTCAGCCTTGGAGAGACTCACCAGGAGTGCTGAATCCAGAGCTGAACTATTCAGTATGTGAAGTAAGAATAGCAAAGGGCCACAGAGCTAACCAAAGGATAAAAGTATCTGACTTAGGAGGAGCAGCTCAGAGATTTGGGACTGTTCAACCTAGAGAAGAGAAACACAGGGGGGAGAGTTATACATGTATATAAAAAATGGATGGGGGCTAGTGAGGAACGTTGAGACAGACTGTTCAGTGGTACTCACTGAAAGAACTGAAAGAAGCAATGGATGCAAAGTGAAGAGAGAAAAGTATGTAAGTATTCTTTCTTATTTTGCTTTCATTTTTATGTAGTAAGGGTGGCCAAAAACTGGAACAGATCTCATAGAAATTGTTGAGTTTCCATTCTTGCAGACAATACTGAAACACAGCTATGAGTAACATGCTTTTGTTGACCTTAGTTTGACAAGTAGGTTGGTCTAGATGGTTTCCAGAGGTGCCTTCCAGCCACGAACATTTGTTGATTCTATGACTGCAGACTTTGATTTGTCACATACTGAATTTTAAAGGTAAAAGATTTTTCTATTTGCTTTTCTGAACTGATGATCTAATTGGTTATCCTGAACTTAAAATAAATTAACTTGATAGGTGGTCATTGGTCCTACATTCCTATGCCAATTCTAAGTCAGATGACTTCACTTTTTTGATATCTCTAACAGCAAGAGATGCAATTTAAATAGGTGAAAATATCTCCATTCAGAAGGAATAATAAGACCATCAACAAGTGAAAGACAGAGTTTGTTGGACTCTATCACTTCCCTGTTGAAATGTTTTTATCGTCTCAGGGTACTAGAGACTAAGATTTGGTAGGGGACCACTAAGATGGTAAAATATCTTGTCACAGATCAGTTGATTTAGGAATCCCCAAAAATATTTGAATGAAACATGTCCATTGCTGGCAGCATACATAGTATAAGATGCAGGAGAAAGAGTTCTCCCATTTTTTTGTTCATCTGTGAAATATAGAGATCTTATAAGAAAATTTCATATTACAGTAAAATAAGGGTGAAATTATGGCATAACAGAATATTGTTATTTTCTGAGTGTTTTGTAATTTCCACATAGGGACTGATTGGAATAAGTATGCACACTTCAGCACAGTTCTTTAACAATTATGGATGCACTACATCTTGTTCAACAAAGGAATGATCAATCAAATCCTATCTATATTGAATTAGGGAAAATAAAGTAATTTATCTATTGTTAACTGTGTTGCAGTGAAAAGGGAAGAAAATTAAGAGTGAAAACTTTAAAATAATACTAAGTAGTTCATAGATCACAGATCTCACCTGCCTAAAAATTTTTCTTATAATACAGGTGATCAGTTGTTTCTTTTCCATGCTTCTTTTTTTTCCTGAATAATATCCATATTCTTTTAAAAGTAGCTTGGCTTCCCTTTAAAATGCCTTAATATGCTGGCTGTTTGATTCTTTAAGGGTGTAATAGCATACATTATAAAATCTGTGCTGCACACAGAAAGGTTTAATTTATTTCTCTATTATTTTAATCTCTAACCTACAAATGTGAGACCAAGAATGAGTAACAAAAAAAAAAGGAATAAATTAAGTACCATCTCTACAAGCAAATATGTTGTTTGAAACAAAGGCTCACACAGGTGAAAAGAGAAGCTAAATTAACAAAAGAATTAGAAGGAAAAAGAAGATCAAAGAAAGAAAATTATGTCTTTTTATTTTTTTAGTGAGAGCCTCTGACAGACTTTTGAATAAGGACCATACAAGTTGGAAGGTAGAGGTGGGAAAGAAAGCTAAATTTTGGGGCTTATCTCTAGAAACACTCTATAGGTGTTCAACACTCTAACAGCTTGTCCTGGTTTAGGCCCAAAAGGACCCCCCAAATGACAGATGGCCCCCCTCCTCTCTCAGCAGAGANCCAGTTCAGTCAGGAGCTGGATGCCGGATCTGGATTCAGGAGTGCTCGGATCGGGGTCAAAGGCAGAGTCTTTCCTAAATGTTGGCCATCGAAGAAAGATGAAGGGAAGGGCAAGAGCCCAAAAGCCAAGAGAAGGGCCTGACCCTTCGATCCCTCAGCTTTTATACTGAGCATGGGGCAGATGGGATGGAATACTCCTGTTGGTCAATTTTGGGTCACCTGCCCTGTCCGCTCCTCCTTGCAGGTGGGACTTCTCTACATCTTTCCGTTTCCAGCCCCCCGGTAGGGTGGCTGACAAACTTTCTGACCTTGATCACCACAGTGAATAATGAAAATAAGAGTTTCTTGCATACCATTCCCTGGTCTTATCAGTCTGAGAGCGAACAGTGTCTGAACAATGTGCAGTTAATTTCAGAGTTTAGTCAGACAGAAGAGGCCTAGCTGAAAAGTGAAGTTACAAACTAGGAAATTTACCCTATTTTACCTCAAACCAGGATATAGCTGAATATTATAACTTGTTTATGATGCTATATGCCTTGCATATGAAGGAACATGACTGGAAGAATAGGCTGCAACATTCCAATTTAGGCACTTAAATTGTAACTTTAAAATATCTTGGTTTTCTGAGACTCATACTTTTATTTCAAGCTGATCAGATCTATTAAATGAAAAGTCATATGTGGTATGATTGAAAGGGGAAATAAGGAGATAAACAACACATCCCATTGAGATGAGATATGAAAGTATTAATGCTCCGAATATCTGTTTATGAATAATAATATGTGAGGTAAAAATATTATGCTAAAGAGTGCCAGTAGTATGGTTACCATTTATTTTTTTATCTTAGGCTGTAACTAGATAGAAGAAATTATGATAATACTGGGGAAGATTTTATTCTAATACATATGAGTTTCAGTTATGTCACATTCTGAAACCACCTGAAGGAGTTAAACTTCTCCCTAGGCCCCTTCATACCACCAGTCACTTTGGGCAGTAAGCCCAAAACCACAGTCCTATATATGTTACACTTCTAAGGGCTTCCAATATGAATTATTTAAACTCCTTAGCTGGTAGGTGTCAGAATTACAGCTACAAGTGCTTAACCATGACTGCAAAAACCTGTGCATTTGGAAGACTGTTAGTAGATGGAACCAAAAAGGCAAGGAGGCACTTTGTAATGCTCACAGGGGCTCTGGGACTCTGAATTTTTCCTTTAAATTTGCTGGAAACTTCAGCCTTTCAGTCTCTCCTACACAAACCTCCAGATACTAGCTTCCTTCTTTCTCAGGTCTATTCACTGATGGTTTTTTGTTTGTTTGTTTGTTTGTTTGTTGTTTTTCTGTTTTTCTTCTTGACTATTCTAGCTAATATATTGAGCACATCACCAGGCCTTTATCTCAGTAGCATCCTATTCAATTGGGTTCCTGCACAACCACCCACAATCTAACAATTCATGGAGTAGCTTTTTGTCCTCAGGAAATAAATGTGTTTTTTCTTTAAAGTTTTCAAGTAATAATATCTGATTGCCTCAATTGAAATACCACCATCACAAACACAGATAAATTAAAATAATAATTTCATTGTATATGGATAATTACTGTAAAACAGAGAGCTCCTCAGCACAACCCAGTTCAGAGGTTCAAGTAAAACCTGTGATGATAGGATTGTAACTTGAAATTACAGTCAAGAACTCAGGGACCAAAGCAGCACTCCCTATGGGTTTTTCTTGTCTCATAAATATCTCAACCCATGGCTCCTTTGCTTCATCATCTGGCAACGTCTTTAAAAGATCCCAGGCCAGAAGAGATTTCTGAAATTATAAATCAATGTTGCCTTTTGTAATTGCCTTCCATTTCTCATCCTGACCCTTCCATCTGCCTTTTACGTAACTTCTCTTTGCTATCTGTACCCTTCTATGATTTTAAATTGCTACTACATATCCTTCTACCTTTCATTATTCAGACAAATTTGACAAAGTTTAGAATTCACCTCTTGATCACCCCAAATTAATAATCACTTTTGGTTTTTTATGTTATTTTCTGGATTGACAGTGTCCTTGCTTCTCAAAGGATTTTATGTGCTCTCAAAGGATCATTGAAGCTCTGTTAGGAGTTGTCGTAATCCTTTTATTATGGTAGCTTCCAGAAATGAACATGAGCTTTACAAGAAAAAAAAATGTAGTTCTATAAGGTATCATTCACAAATGGGAAACCTTGAAGAAATAATTAACCAGATCAGCATTTTTAGAAAGCAAATACTCAGGCAACCTTACTAATTGATAAATCAATTAATTACCTATCTGTGTATTTTTTCAAGAGAAGCAACTTAGAAACACAGCTGTTTTGTTCTTTCATTTACGTCTGAAATTTTTTTAATATTAACAGTAACAGAAAGCAAAATCAATTCATTTTTGACAGACAGACAGTTGTGTCTGTTTCTCCTTAGATTTTCATAACTGTGTGTTTAGCCTGGACAAAAATTGCGGTTACGCTGACTTCTGACACATTTGAAAATGCAAATTCCAATTAATTGTTTCATTGTTTTCATTCACAATGTTTTGATTAATATTTGGTTTTTCAAACTCAGAATTTCACTTTTTAAAGTATATTTCATTTTTTTAAGTAAAACTTCACTTTTAAGTTATATTTTCAGATAGGCAGAGGCATAGTGAGTCTCCTGCTCTTAGACAGTTAATTTGACATAACATCCCATTATTTGTAGAGGATATTTTGCTAGTATTCCTTTTCCATTGTATTCCTTTCCCAACAATCATGTTTGGGTTTTTTTCCTGTACTGTCTTTCCATCTCCTTTCTTCTTCCCATTCTCACATTACATAAACATAACAAAACTATCCATGGATATGTATGAGAAAGTTTGAAAAAAAAAGTTACATGAACTACATTTAATTATTTTGCTTTTTGAGGACATTAAAGTTGACTCTTTTTTTGTTAAGAAATAAAAATTTACCAAAATTGCCTGTAGATCTAAAAGCAGATGAAGTGCTAAGGTAAATTTCTTTGGTTTTCTCCCATATTTATTTTCAGGAAGGATGAATGTGCATGAGATCTATTAAGCAAGATTTAGCTACACCACCTTCCTCTGTTAAAATTGACACAACCCTTCTGTTTATTGACAGAATCTATTGGCAACTACTACATTCTAACCAAGATTTCCAGAAGTCTAAAATGTTATTAAAACTGTACAGTATTTAAGTAGTTTAGAAAAACAGTTAACCATCAGGTACCAACAGAGCTCACACATCAGGAATGTTAACAAAGAGCAAGGTTCTATCCTAATATTGTAATACAGAGTTGTTTTGGCTTGGCTTGTTTCTGATATGGCTGATGTGATCTTGTTACTTGCATTGTTGGTAATACCATCTTGCCTCTGTTTGCATGGATCGACTGGCTGAAATCAAGCAACTCAGATTCTTTGGAGTATAATAAGCACACTAAACAATGGAAAAACTTGCCTGTCTATTGCTGAGTTTTGGTCAATTGCATTGATACTAGGAAAACATCAGGGAAGGGAGTTCTCAGATCAAAAGCACCCTATTTCATGTTCATAAGGTTCAAAGTTCTTTTTCCCCTTTTCTTCATAGTGATTATATCCATATACTACAGAAGCCATTTTTGGAGTGTGTTTGCTCTCGCTGATTGGATTCAAATGAAAGACTGCCTTTCTCTGTAGTTAGATTTCTTTTTTCTGCCTAATCAGCAGTGTGGCCTGAATCCTAATTACAGGTTAGGGACTTCAAGGATATTAATTTAATGCTTGAAACATCAGCAAATAGAATGAATGCTTTATTTGGAGTTTGCTTTCTAGTGGTATTAGAATATAAGGTTTAAAATGAGAACATGGTGAAAAACAACATTTAATCTTCATCAAGAGTAAATTAGAAGAGAGCATAGACTTAAAGAGATGGGGAAGTGAATAAAAGTGCAAAAAAGTGAAGTTGCTGTAATAAAATCTTGGTTTTTAACTTAATGATCTTGCACAATTTAAATTATTTTTACCCACAGCAGTAAAATCTAAGTTACAAGAATGTATATCTCTGATCATTTTTCACATTAAATTGATTACACAAGTGAATTCAAGTTCAGGTTTTTTGAATAGACAACTGACAGGTGCAGTTTTCGTGTCCAGTGAAGGATTTGGATTTTCTTCCAGAGTATTGTATTACCTGTAAAGCTGATGAGAGCAATATGGTGCTTTCGAGCACCTTCTGGAGAGTCCAAAACTTAGAGGCCTCCCTCTAGGGATATTAAAAAGCATTAATTTGTCTAATGGCATCAGTTTGACATATTAGTAGCTGAGATTCTAAAGGAGCGGATTTTCTCAACAGCTAGGAGAAAAATTTAATCTCCAGACAGCTTCTTCTGCAGCAGGAACTTTCCTATGCTGTCATTCAACACTGAGACCTTCTCTTTGAATGGCCACATACATATCCCCTCACTGAACCTTTTTTGGGTTTTTTGCTAAATTCTAAAAAAAAAACCCCCAAAATTAGTAAATAAGATTTAATACAACTCCCTTCTCTCATACAGCTCCCTTCTCTTTCCATGATTTCTCTTAAACATTGTTACAGGTGTTTCATTCACTTTTTGTTTTATTGTTTTTATGAATTTTTAAAGAGTTAGGAGATAAGTTTTCTTTGCTATGTGGTTGACAAAAGAGAAAAAATAAAAGAGGAAACCTGATGTATTGTGACTTGTCTTCCATCAGCCTTAGAATTAGAGCATACTCCAGATCAATTAACTGTGAGAACTCTGAAGTTTTACAGATGTTTCTTACTGAACATCCTAAGCACTGGGTTTGGTTTCTTTTGGAGAACCTCCTGTTCAACATACAAAACCCTCTATTTTCTCTGAGTTTTGGTGTGGGTTTTGTTCATTAGTTTGTTGGGTTTATTTTTCATGAGGAAGAATTAGCATCATGTTTTGTATAAAGCAGAGATATGAAATTTGTGCCTGGTCAAGGCACAAGGATCAAGGAAGATCTAGGGGGACTGATTAAACTAATTAAACTAAATTAATGTTTACCTTGTGGAAAATTAGGAAAGGGAATATATTTATGTCTACAGAACTCAAACATATTATTGACTAATGGGAGCAAACATAGAATCCAATTGCAGTTCTCCTCTAAGGGCAAATCTCAATCCCACCTGGTCCATTCAACTGATGCTGATCCATTTTTGCTTATAATTATAGTTAAATAATACAGAAATATAAGATTCCTAAAGACATTGCAGTCTCACTGTGGATTTTTACCTGTTTTAATTCCCTTGTGTCGTATTTTCATTTCATAAATTTCTGTCTTCTCTCCAGTACAATTGGCACCTCCTTGTGATGCCATTTAAATACTCAAAATCTATTAATATCACACAGAAAAGATCTGTGATCTGCCTTTGACATTTAAACCAAATCATTTAACTATCTCCACATAAACTCAATGTTTTCCTTCAAGTCAAGTCAGTAACTTTATGAGAATTACTATAGTAAGTACAACTATGATGCAATTTATTTTAAACATAGCTATCTGCATTTAATCTGTCCCACTGTCTTCGGTAATCATATATTTTCTGCTTTCAGATGACGGTGAAATTTTTCTGCTTGTTTAAATTTTTTTTCACCTTCTGCTTCTCTCATAAGGCCTCTTTGTGTCTTTATCCATCCTAGGATACAATATCTATGCTCTAAAGTCAATGGACCTTTTAAAATTGTTTCTTTTTGCACAAAATTGAAAATAACTTTTTACTACAACTGATTCAAATTGGAACACTATTCCTGGTCATTCAAGTTAGGGGAGTGAAAATATGGGTCAAGTTAATAAATAGCTAATAGGGTCCTCTTAAAAAGTGTTGTGACTTCAAGCATCCAGAGATTCTTATACAAAACAGCTGTTGAAAAGACTAAACATAAAACTATCAGTGTTTACAAGATTTTTATTATAGAAACCTAATGAGTCCCATGGTTTTAATGCACTGCAATATCTTCCCTATTCCTTATAAACATGAAGCACATCTCCCAAAAGGGACTTCTCTTCCTACAAGCTATTGGTGCAATCAAAGCTAGTGATGCATTTTATTACATTACTGCTTCTTGAAGAAACACATTTATATTGTAATATTTCATAAAGATCTCCTGCTGGCAATGTAAAAATTAACTACCTAATAAAGTTTAGCAGTGTGTTCGTGCAAGCATGATCAAAAATGTATAGCTGGCTAATGAATATAGTTTCTGTTTTTAAATTTATCACTAAAAATATATCTTAGGGCTCAACTACTGAAAATAGCTTGTACAATGCTGTTTTTACCCAGTGCATCTCTTGCTTTCTTAATAGAAAAAAATGTGAGGATGCTCTTGCTGAAAAGGGGAAAAGAACTTAAATTACTTCTGTGAATCTAAAATAAACTTGACATGTCAGCCATACTGGGTATATGCAGTATATAAATATTTACAAACATCATATTAATGCAATAATGCATTAATGTTAGTTAACAGCATAGAAATTTTGGTGATAAAATTATGATGAAAAGAGAGGAAACTTTCTAAACTAGAGTAGTTTATTTTTAAAATATTAAACAATAGGAACATCCCCACAGGTTTATTTTAATCCGCTAAGTTATATATCTCTGTACAGTATGTGCTCCCACTAGAAATAAAAATTGCTGTAGAGGATCATTAAGAACAGGAAATCAATTCAGTGCTTTTACATATGTAGGTAGATTGATGCAGCAAAACAGAACAGGTAATGAAAATTTGTTTTGATGTTATGTGTATTTCTAGCCTTTTAATCTTGCAGTATCTCTAGTCTGGTTTTTAGGTTGAATGAATGTTAGTATTTGGATGGCATTAAGTTCAACACTGTAGGGTTTGTTTCAATTTACTTCAATCTGAGGCACATCCAGTCTTCATGCTTGAGAGTTCTGCAAGTCTTAACATGGGAAACAGCTAAGCATTCATTTCAGAAGCAAACTCTTAATTCTCACTAAAACATTGACATAGATGCACATCACTGCACATTTTAATTTCTTAAAGGAGTATTTCTTTTAGATATTTAAGAGCATAGTTTAATAGCATCCTATGTAGGATAATGTACTCNTTAGATATTTAAGAGCATAGTTTATGTAGGATAATGTACTGGGAGTTTTGGCAAGGTTTTCGTGGTGGGGTTGCAACAGGGGTGGTTTCCATGAGAAGGTGCCACAAGCTTCTCCCATGTCTGGCAGGGCTGATGATAGACAGCTCCGAGATGGACTCATCACTGGCCACAGCTGAGCCCATCAGCAAGGCTGGTACTGCGTCTAGGAAATATGTTTGAGAAAGGACAAACTACAGCCAGAGGGAGGTGTAAGAAGCAAGAACACTGCAGACATCATGGTCAGTAAAGAAGGAGAAAGAGGAAGTGCTCCAGGTGCCATAGACTATAGTGAAGATCATGGTAAGCTTGGTTGTCCCCCTGCAACCCATCGAGGTCAACAGTTGAGCAGACATCTATCTGCTGCCCATGAAGAACTCCATGCAAGGGCAAGTTGATGCCCAAGGGAAGATGTGATCCCATGGGAAACTCATGTTGGAGTAGGCTCCCAGGAACACCAGTGGCCCATATGGCCTACACTGGAGCAGATTTTCTGCCAGGATTTGTGACCCCATGGGGAACCCATGCTCTAGCAATTTGTTCCTCAAGGACTGCACTTCATGGGAAGGACTGCTAATGAAGCAGTTTGTGAAGAAGTGCAGTTTCTGTGAAGGGCTTGAGGACTTAATGGGGATTTCTCATTATCCTATTTTGATTTGGCTGGTAGTACATTAAATTACATTTCCCCTGCCCAAGTCTGTCTTGCCTGTGACAATAGCTGCTGAGGGATCTCCCTGTCCTGATCTTGTCCCATGAACCTTCTGTCAAACTTCTTCTTCCCCCATCCAGCTGAGGAGGAGAGTAATTGAGTGGCTCTGGTGGGCACTTCACATGCATCCAGGGTCAAATTAATAATTCTTGTCATGGATGGAGTGATTAACTTTACACACCAGAGAGAAGTACTAGAGTATTTATTAATATAAAACAGTGATTTAACAGTTTGACAGTAAGTGCAACGGTGTTTTACAAGATACATTTTCAAGGTACACGTCATTATTTGCTGTACAGAGGACAGGGATACACCAGGCTGTCAGGGAGACCTTCTTGTTGAGTCACAAGTTTCAAAGAGACCCCTTGCTTTCTAAACTCTTTCTCAGAGAGGTGCAGCTGGATCCAGTCCTGGTCCCAGAATTGGTTGACAGTTTATAGCTAAAGGATTATACATCTGTTAAATCAATCCTTCAAATCATTTAACTAAGACTTCAAAGTTTAGCATGTTATTAGTCACCTGCTGAGAATCAGCAAGGAATCTTTCAGCCTCGAGGAGTAGAAATGTAGAACCTGCTAGCATCCCTGCTAAAGGGGAGATACTACTGTGCAGCCCACTGCCATACAGGGGAGGGCTCTGGGGCTGTCCACTATTTATGGAGTAAGGTAATTTGCCTATAGCCTTATTGTCATGGAAACAAAACACCTAGTATTCCCCCCACGAGACAACATT
The DNA here is from genome assembly GCA_013400935.1 of Turnix velox. Lineage (NCBI taxonomy): Eukaryota > Metazoa > Chordata > Aves > Charadriiformes > Turnicidae > Turnix > Turnix velox. The sequence goes on along the minus strand of VZTY01008254.1, from coordinate 9,268 downwards.
TTGGCTGTATTGCCAGCTTTCCTCCATGGTCCAAGAACAGCTCATCACAATTCCCTCTATTGGTTAAGGCTCAAGTAGGAGTTGGGTGGGAGAAAGAGAGGAAAAAGGAGGAGACCAAACCACAACTACATGAAATAAAATGGGCTTAGCTTCAGGGATTTGTTTATTTTTAAGATCAGGATTTTATTGTACCTAGCAAGAACTTTTGCCAAGGAAAAAGCATTTATCCAGCATAATTGTCTGAAATCTGTTCTTAAACATAGCCATCCCTGTTCCAATTGGCTCTGGCCTCTAACTTTCCCAGTTGTCTCCCTTAGGATAACGGGGCAATTAGCCTTTTTCTCTTGGACTAATTGCTAGCTCATACCACCTGGCTGTTTCTCAAAGAAACACAGACAACCACAAGCAGGGAAAATAGGAAAATACAGACTTTTGTGAACATCAAATATGTATGTACTGTTTGCATGTCTGCCCTCTCACAAAGCCATTTGTAGTGAAGACACACACTGTAGCACATGACCAAAGGGATCTGATGGGTATTTGACAACAATTACCTGATTATATCTATCTTTCTGCCATATGCAAATATTATTAACACTTCCGCCTGCTCCACATCTGAGCAGAATCAGCTCATACGTAGAGGGGTCTGGTAGCAAGGCATACAAATGAGTCTTTGGGGACAGTGGAGTAGCGAAGTGATTTTTGAGCATTAGAAAATTAATCTGACAATAGTGGATAAACTAAGGGGGATGGGAGCAGACGAGGGTGATACATATGCATCATTCTTTGTGAAGCTGCAAGAGAAGGAAAAAAGGCAAGATTTTTCTTTCTTCCTGTCTTCCTGCCAAAGACACTGTTTGAGAACCCTCATATGTTGGAGACAACAACTAAATGAATTAAAGGGCAAGTCCTATCTAAAAATACCTGAGTTTTGTCTTTTTAGATCCTCAGAAAAAGTTACCAATGTACAAATATTCTACTTAATATCACTTACTTTTAAAATAAAATGCATATAGCTCACCACTATAGAGTCTTTTAGAATACTACACTAAAGATTAGTTAATATTACAGAGATGTGCTTGAGGACATAGTCCACAGCAGATACAAATAAATAATAATAATCAGATTGTCTAACTTTTATTGTTCCTTTAGAAAAAATTAGTTCCTTTTTCTTTCCTCATTAACTACACAGAGCAATATGCACATATGCCTACATTCCACTTAAGCCATGGAAAAATAAGTCGATTCAGACTAAAGGTTTTTAAACAAGGGATTTTTTATTTGCCTTTTTTTTCTTCTTAATATTGCATTTTAGATCTTCAAAATGGTCAACTACACAACAGTGTTTCAATAGCATCACAAACCCCTGCAGAATATGGCAGGTTGCATGCTTCACCAAGTAAGATAGAGAAAAGCTTTCATGGGGACTGCTGTAGAATTCACCAAGCGGCTAAAGACAGAGTTCAGTAACCCTCATGCTCCTTGAGGAATACACTGCAGAAACTGATGAGATTTTCTGCAGATTTTAAGGACTGTTGAGGTGACAGTGGAGAGAAGAGGTCAGCTTCTCTACTGTTCTTCATGCTGTTTTGGCACTGAGATTGCATTCAATTACTTGATTCCCCCATTGTAAGCCAGTAGACTGGAACATGGGTGGGGTCATGCTTTGTTATAGTGTATGGATCAATGCTTGCCATTTAGAGACTGGGCAAATTGGGTTAAAAGATACCACAAAGTGCGAGTCCGAGAAAAACAGATGGCATATTTGCTCTTTTTCCTCTGAAATCAGGAGTATATTTGTTGGTTGAGGTTTGTTTTTTGAGGTTTTGTGAAAGTGATGCAAGAGTTGAATATTAACACGAAATACCTTTGTTTAGCATAGATAATGGAGGAGTATAACTACAATAAGTAACATAAATGAACATAAGAAACTTCCTGTAAACCTCCTAGAATCTTTTCATGTTAGTTTAGCTTTTGCTAATTCAATAAAGATGTACAGATTCAAGTTGTCCTTTTATACCCTCAACTCAAACACTGCACACATTTCTCTGAGTAAGTTTTTATGTAGTTTTTGAACTATTAAGCTAAGAGGTGGAATTATGTTTTCTAGCATATTAGACTTATCAATCTCATGGCTCACCTCAGTTTTGAACATTTTCTGACGCAGCTCACATTGTTGTTTTTCTTTATGACTGCTTTTATGTCAATAGATATTGTAATCTCTTCCTCTTCCACAGAACAATATTAACCTTTTCCATTACATAACTGGAATGGAAATGTGTCCATGTTGGATTCCACGGGTAATATAATTCTATCCTGTTTCTTCTTTCTTTGTATGGTAATTTTCATTATTCTAAACTCACTCGATAGAGACGAATAAGAGAAAACTCCCTAAAAAAGAACAAACACTAATTTTGCACCATTATCCTAGATAGATCCCAGTCAGAAATGCTGTCTATTCTTCCAGCTGGCCACATTAAAAAAAAACAAAACAAAACAATGAAAACAACAACCCAAAACAAACCCCAACCCTCTTGAAATTCATTTCATTATGTTAAGTAAATAGATAATTTTCATACCAGCATAGTAATGTGAGCTGATTTACTATGTGCAGAACACTGATCTATACAACCTGGAGTCTTTTCACTGGTTATCAGTGAGCCATTGAGAATTACACAAACAGACTGATTTCTCCCCTCCCAGAAAGTACCAAAGGTAGCTTAGATCCTGCTTGAACAAGAGATTCAAACCACTTGTTTAATAGCTACAGATCTGCTAATTTGCCTAATCCCTCTTTTGTAGCTGCTAGGGTTGCCATAGAAACCTATTGCAAAGAAGTTCACAATTACATACTTAGTATTATCAAAAAGTTCTGCTTCATGTTCATTTTGAATCTTCTACCCAACAGCCATGCAGTACTCCAAGTCAAACTTACATGAACCTTACTAAACATATCTGTTATACTATTCATGATGCTTAGCATTCCTTGTGTTTTCCATGCCAAAATACAGTTCTCTCAGTAGCTGTGATTCTAAGCATTATATTCTCCTCTTTTATCCCTTCTCCTGCTTTAGCTTTTCATCTAAAAGACCACATACAGTGTTAAAGGAAACAGTATACTGTGCATTTACTGTGGAACAGCGTGGTATTTTCTATCTCCCTTTTCCTTTTCAAATAGCTTCTCATAATCTATTTGTGACTTTGACTGTCATGCAACACTGAGTGGATGTTTTCGGAGATCTGATAACAACATAATAACTGAGAGCTTATCACTGTATAGATCTACTTAGAATAAATTTGTTCAAGTACACCTCTTGACAATTAATTTTGTCTTCTCATTTTGCCAGTCAATATTAGGAGATTCTTCTGAAAACCTTCAGTTCACTTCAGACATGATTATCCTGAATAATACTGTATCCTTTGTATAACTTGTGATCATTCTATTCACTTCTTCTTCCAGGTCATTTATCAGCATATTGAACTGAGCAGGTTCTTATGCAGTTTTCCCAAACTCTCATAGCTAGCAGCTAGCACAGTGCTTCATTCTCTTAGTTCCTCTTATGAAAACAGAGCTAAAACTAGTGATCAAAGCCTGTTACAGATAAGCTTTCTCACTATTCACAGGAAGCCTCCTTGTTGATTGCTGTAAATAAAGTTCTCTAATGTACCCAGATACTCTGTTGGCAACCTGACCTTTAAAGTCTTTCAAAGTGTCCAGGCAAGCAAGACAGAGGTGGACAATGTATTCATTAATGTTTATGCCATTTCATCTTGCTTCCAGAGTTACCCTGTAAGGTTCACAAATATGTATATTTAAAAATTAAAAAAAAAAATCAATGCCAGTAATATAAAAATCCAGAACTCTTGCAGCAGTACATTGTGTCTGTGCAAACATGAATCCATTTGCCTTATAGCCATGCAGCACCAGCCTCCTCTGGGTGGCATGCCAAATGACAGCACTCTGCGACTGTTCTAGATGGGAGAAAAAGTGTGCAAACCATAAATTTTCCTTTTTCAAAGCAGTTGAGGAAGACATATAAATATTATCTCAAAAGGAATCAGAGATCTCTAAAAATAATGCCTCAGTCAAAGTTTACTTTCTACTCTTTTTTGCTTTTCTCCAATTTATTTTTCTTATCACCCTTTTGTTACTGTAGAACAAAATACAGTGTTTCCTTCAGGGTACTTTGATTACGGGAGAAATCAAGCGTGAAAAAGACTTTTAGAATCTGATAAAATTCCTGTTAAACTGAGGGTCATTTGTATCGTAAGCCATTATCTCTTGGCACTTGAGCTTTCTCATCATGAAAGCACCTCTTGGCAGGAATGCTTGTTATTAAGAAGATCAAGATTGATGTTGAAAATCATAGTCCTTGATTTCTGATATTGGCATTTTGGACTATTATTAAGAACATAACAGAGAAATTACCTGAAATGCTATATGAGACTGTGGATAGTTATTTCAAATGGAGAAGAAAATAAGTAATATAAAAATGAATTGGGAAGATAAATTACATTCTGAACAAAAGAAGACATTTTCAGGTTTGCAGGCTAAGAAACATATCATGGAACAGAAGATATAAAGATAATAGTCTTTTCTAATCTGAAAAATTATGTGAGATTAAAGGATTAGAACTTCCCAGTAAATGTAACACAGTTTCGAAACATGAAATAAAATTACTAATGCCTGTATTTCTTCAGAGTTCTATCACAAGACAGTGGCTCCCATTGTGCACATTAAAATGCTGATTATTATTAAGGCTATGGTAAACATAGCCTTAATTTCAAGGCAAGTTTAAAGAAATTTTCTCAATTATGTTTGTAAAAAATTGTCCTGGGAAAACAAGGAACAAGTTCAGAATTCTCATTCCTGTTAAAGATAATTGTGATTTCACAGGAAATATTATTGATCCATGTTTAAATATCCTGGGTTTTTAATGGGAATTTCATGTTTTATATCAGCAATAGTTTGCCCTGGCAGTGTTCCGAAAGTGACTGAGGATATATCTAATTGATAATATTTTATAGACTGTCTTTTAATATTGGAGGCCATATTTGATCATTTTAATTATTGCATTGTGCTTTTTGGGTCTTAAAATGAAGGGAAAACATTTCAATCAAATTACAATGCTTTTGTTTTATTTTCCAGATGTCTTATATGTATTATATTTGAGAAAGTTTTCTTCACATTTAAAGTAAGCTGGCAGATGTAAACAAATCTAATTGGGAGTCATGATGGCAGAGAACTCTAATGTTACATTTGTCACCCTGAGATATATGTCCCAGTTTTCTGCTTGAAGAAGACTCAGGCTAAAGAGAAAACTCTTCAATGAACAGTTATTTCCTTGCTTGCCAGTTTCACAAACCCTTATTCACACTGAAAAAAGAGTGTATATTATATTAATATTTCATATCTGTAGCAGCCTACTGCATTCAAATTTGATCAAGAATGAGGCTTTTATAAACCAGTACTACTCGCATTTCAAAAGCATGCTCATACATTTCTAAAATGCTCTTATAGTGCTTACCATTTTTTTCATTTAAATGTTAAAAGTGGATACAGTGAGGAAATGTAATTTTTATTTATTGAAATAATAAGTACTGAAAGCAAGCTATTGTGGTCATAATAGAATTATATAGGATTAGAGAACTGATTCAAAAAGTCTCATGCCGCTTTCCTCTCAATATACTCTCTTTTAACATACAGGGTTCTGCATTTAGAATCTGGAAGTCTGACAAAACCTGAAGCATGAGTGAAGTTTATAATTTTCCTGAAGCTTTTATACTTCTTCTATGCTACGCTGCCTTAGGAAAACTGAAGATGATTAGAAATTTTTACACATTTTTACATAGTTATTGGATCTGTATGTAGTGACAGTTTTAATCCATCTTTTAATACCAAGAGTCTTAAAATTTTGGACAGTGACACCTAAAGCAAAAATAGTTGCTCATCTGATTTAATACAAGTAAGTTCATCTTACATAGTGGGGTTTACATTTTCAAGGAGAAGAATGGAATTATCTCATGGTAGTGAAGACTGTTTCTGCAGAATGCAACATGAAGGCACTCTCAAAATAAATGTGTTAGCACGGTCCCCCATAGCCTGATGGAAAGGGATTCTGCCAAGTATATTTTGTTTTCTCAAGTAAACTGGATCAGAAATGTCAATGCATGTAAACAGTTTCTGTACATGCTTCTCAGAGCCAGGGTCAGATCCACCATATTTTAATTTCTAAGGTATGTCTGCATTCTTCATGTTTTTTAGCAATTCACAGGTCTAGTCTGCTTTCAGTCTATATGAAACAGCATTCTCATTTCTTAATTTTGTCTGTTACAGGAGACTGAATCAAAGTAGCCTGCTTCATGTATCTGCAACACCTCAGCATCCCAGCAACACTTCCTTGCACACACAATCCTTGAGTAATTCTATGGAGAACTGACACACAAATGCAGAGATCATGATTCTTGAAAAATGCCTGTGATGGAGGGAGCTGCAACCTAAGGCAGATGGGCATTACAGACTATTACCTGCATCACTATTCTTATCTCACCCTCAGAAATCAAGGTGGTGAGATACTGGAACAGGTTGCTTAGAGAGGTGGTGGAGGCCCCATCCCTGGAGAAATTCAAGGCCAGGTTTGATGAAGCTCTGAGCAACCTGATCTAATGCAAGATGTTCCTGCTCAAGAGGAACAAGAGGGTTTGGACTAGATGACTTTTAGAAGTCCATTCCAGTTCAACACATTCTGTGATTCTGTGCTGTGCATCATATATGTCTGTAATAGAGAAATGATGGAAATCTATTAAGCAGTGTAATTTCCAGTGTCCAGCCCTCCCATGAGTATTCTCCCTCATCAAAGCAGCCTTCAATGGTGTGTTACAGATCAGTCAACAGCATTTCGATGTGTCCCATTGTCCTGGATCTGGTAGGGATACGCTTAAAGCCATGGGTCACATGGCATGGAACCTGGTGGTGGCCACATGCATGTGTCAGGAATGGTCAGTGTCCACGAGGTGGTGTTGCATCACATCTGTACATTCCCCACTCATGTTATTGTGGTTCTTTTCTTGTTGCCATTGTTGTTTTGTTAAACTTTGCTTTTTGCCTTTGCCTCAGACCACAAGCATTGCTTTGTTTTCTTTTCCCCTCATGAGTCTGCCCCATCTACAAAGGGAGCAGCTAGAGCAGGAGACACATGGTTCATATTGTTGAAGCCAAACCATGACACCCAGCCCAGCACCAGCAAAATTAACACAGAGGTGATGAAGCTGTAATTTTCAGTCTGTGATTGCATGACATGTAAAGATCAATTCAATATGATGGACTACTGTATGAAGCCAATGAAGAATTTGAAGACCAAGACAAATAAACTTACTTTCATTTTCAAGGGATTTATAAATCAATAAAATCATTGAACATCTTTTTCTCTCAGCCTACTTACAAATTATTTTCAGATTTTCCACAATACAGTTAAGAGAAAAACATTTTCTACACAAAATGGAAAGAAAATTATAGCATCAGGAGTGGTATTTCAGAAAATCTTCTTAGAAAAAATAGGAAGACAGCACTGATAATATAACATACATGAGCAGAATTGCTGAGCAGAATGACTTCATACTAATTTGAAAAATATGTATTTCTATACTACTGTTCCACCTTTTTTAAACAATTTTGTGGTAATGGATTATTAATTACACTGTTCTTGTGTGTCAGCTGACATGAAGTAAATATGTGAGTTTCTAGATAATTTGTGTATTAAAGTGGTTATGCAAAACTTGTTTCTTAAAAACTGGGAATACCAGTCATCTAATTCTCATAATAAAGAAGAGGATTACTGATAGGCAGATCTTCAATAAGATGGAGACTTCGTTTCACCTTTAGTAATGTTATAAATCAACAACCTCTTCTCACACTGGAGAAGTTTTCATCATTATGTTTGATTTAAGTATTTTTTTCACCCAGGAGACTGGTCCATTAACCTATCATTTTGAATTTGGAGCAAACAAAATCACAAAAAATGAGATGCTATTTCATTTTCTCACAGGGCACTGATTGCTTTTGCCATAATCCACCATCTGTTTCAAAAGTCCTAACCTAATAACATAAAAAAAATTATTCAAAGATGTTGAGTCTGCCTACATATTCTGTACTTCACACTCAAAAGAGACTAATTTGTTATTACCAAAAGTTTTTTGAAATGGCAGGGAAGAGAAAGAACAGTTTGAGTCAGGGATAACAGGCAGAATATTTTATCACGAGTGGCAAGATTTCCCAAAAATAAAAGCCATTGATAGCCAAGATATGAGAGATATTAATGAGAAGCATTACATGACCTTAATATAAATGTCACTATCACTTAGCTGCTAGAAGGAGAGTTGAAGCAATAGTGAATTGTCAGAATTCATTTGAGTCTACAAACTGGTTTCAACTAGAGCTTGTTTGAGATTCTTTTGGGATCACTTTCTGTGAACAGTTAATCTTAAGTAGTCAAAATACACAAATGCAAGGCCTAATTCTCATTCCATTTACTTCAGTTTTCATCCTTGTGATTTGACTAGCTTTATGCAAAATCCTACTTTAACACAGGAGCGACAGAAAGGAAAATTGAACTCCAAAATGAAACTATGTGCATAGATGTTAAGACTTTACTCATACAAGTGAACAATGTCTACAATATGTGAATAATGTTTTAAAATATGTTAATTCACATTATTGGGATAATAAATATTTAACATCATTATTCTAACGGGTCTATATTTTATGTTCCCTCACTATTTCATGTGCAAGTGTCATCTGATTCTTATTAGTGCTTAGATCTGTGGTCTCTCCCACTGCTGCTGCTGCAAGCAAGGTTTGAATTCCTTGCTACTACATCACCTTTCCTTAGAGACAAACCTTCTTTTAGTGCAGGTAGTGACTGGATGAGAAGCTACATTTTAGCTTATCAGACATATTTAACATTGCCTAACCTACAATGTAAGACAGAAGAGAAATTATCAGTCCCTGAAAAGCCTGCAGGCTCAAGGAATCATGATGTATTTCAGGTATGCAACAAACAAAACCCAAACCCCAAGAAATTATATAATGCTAAAATCCTTAATATTGATATATCTTTAATTCCCTCTGAAATTACATTTATGTGAAAGATTTTTATGTCATTTCATTAGGAAGGAGTTCATAGTAAATATTGGCACAGCCCTCCACAATGTCACACAACTCTATAGCTTCATAAATTTGTTTAACAGTGGAAGGATATTGTTTAGGGTA
>VZTY01008253.1:126796-177442 GCA_013400935.1 Turnix velox | reverse complement strand
AGCCTGTGCCCATCCCCCAATAGTTGGGAACAAGGAGAAGACTTTTAGCTACCCTAAAGGCACTAGATGCCTGGGTATAAGTATTTGAATCTCTTTCTTTTTTGTGTCTGCTGCAAAGTAGATTTCCTGCACAACAAGACCATCCAGCTGGCTACTTTTGCACTTTCCAAAATGTATGCTGTATCATATGTCCTCAAATCCTTCCCATCAGGTACAGGGAAGACATCAACAGCATCAACTTCTAAGTAGTTTATCTTTCTTTTTCAACAGTTCTGTAGGCAATGAAAAAAACCTGAAAATCTGTCAGTAGATGAGGGGAAAAAAACCCCACAAAAATATCACTAAAAGACTAAACTGAAAATCCAACAGCACAATCCCTACCCCCCCCAGTGTAGCCCCCCCCAGTAAAAGAACTGCATCTGCCATTAGAAACTATTTGCTATATAGAGGAGTAAGAACATGCCAAAAGTTTTAAGCTGAGTTCTAATAATGCCTTTCTTCAGCTGAAAAGTGAACCTTCTTCCTAGGTCATGCATCCCAGAATTTGATATAAAACTATATATAGAAAAGAAAGTAAAAACTGAAAGGGTATATCAAAAGACCTTCCAGGTCTTTATCTCTTTTGACTCTATTCATACAGCAGGAGAGCAAGCCTTCATCCTATCCTATCCTATCCTATCCTATCCTATCCTATCCTATCCTATCCTATCCTATCCTATCCTATCCTATCCTATCCTATCCTATCCTATCCATGCAGTGTGATAAAACAGAGTTCAGAAATTATCAAATTGGCAAAACCTGCCTTACCTTAAGAATAAAGATATAGTATGGCTCTGATAAGTCTCCCAGAGGCATCTTCTAAGGTTTACCCCAAAGCAACACTAGTGTGAGTGATCTAACAATTTTGGACTGGTGCTAAGCTACAGTACTTGGCAGTACTGTCCTTAATTCAACTGGGGTATACCACCAGCTTGCATGTTTTCCCCTGTAGAGTGAGAAGACTTTCAGAACCACTGTATGATGCGCAGGATCAGTCTCTTTGTGCCATTTTCCAAGAACATAAAAAAAGAAGTGATAACTGTCCTGAGCCAATGCAAACTCTGGCCTGCCTTCTGTATTCAGGAATTTTCTGTAATTTTACACTGTGGAAATATGTCCCTGGAGTTTTACCCTAACAGTAGTTTCAACCTACAGCAAATTGAAACAGGTAAGAAGTGTGCTGTTTTATGCAAAAGAAAGATCACTTCCTAAGTTTTAGATAGAAGTGCTTCACATTTCTATCACCAGTTTTCATAAATAAATTGAAAACAATCTTATCTGCTTTCTCATTTTGCACTGCCCTTCAGTCAACTCCCCTCTATTATCTCAGATTTATGTTGAAAGATGAGCATTCACCATTTAAAAAGTCAAGCTGTTGGATTAAGTTGACCTTACTCCCAGGGTATGAAATCTAATAGAACAGTCTGCAAAACATTCATTGGTTTGCCATAGCATGGAAAGCATTAACATGTAGTATACCTGAATTCACTGAAGAGTATACCTCCCTTGAGAACACATTATATGTTTCCCAAATCTCTTTTGGTTACCTTGTTTACTTACCTTGTTTACTTTTCCGAAGCAAGGACTGACTCAATCTGTTTATAAATAAATAGAAATTAAGATTTTGGCTTCCCTAGAGCAGCATGGTTTGCTTCTGATGCTATTCATTGTGAAATAGCATTAGTCTCACCAAAATAATGGGGCTAGGTAGAAACAGCTAAATTAAAAGAACTACCATTTACATTACAGTTTCACTGGAGAAACATGTTAATTAGAGTGTGTTTTATCTAAGTCCTTTTTTTTTCTCTCCAAAATGATACAGTAACTCATTCTGGGTAAAGATAACTTCAGCAGAAACACAAGTTAATAAGCTATGCTGCTTCCATTTCAATTGATCTTACTTGTTGGCTAGATTATGCCATAATTTTAGCTTGTTCCCAGGACTTGCAGTGAAAGGCCTGTGTTGTTTTTATCGTCTGCTCTAATGAACAGGAGTTGAAAGAGGTCGTGTCCAGATTCACTTGCTTGCTGTGTTCTGGGATTATGAAATGAAAGTAGCATGACCTTAGGAAAGACCTTTCTATAAGAGTGAATTATTACTTGAAAGCTCTTTAGGACAAAAGGGTTTATTTTCCACAACTTGCAATTTCTGTTCACAGATGCTTGAGCATGCTCATGTTTCTCATGCTCTAAAATGCAGTGCTAGGTAGTGTGCTATATACCGTTGAGATTCATACACTGGTCTTTACGGTTCATTTCATTAAGAAAATTCTTTGGAAAATAAAGGGTGAAATTGTCAAGTGTCATGAATAGGCCAATGGGTTACTTGTACGCCTCTGAACTAATACAAGGACTGTCTCCTACTATTTGTTAAGCACCTTGCACAATAGGCTCCAGAGTCCAGTCAAGACCATATTAAGAAGCCCTCAGACATGTAGCACCACTGCATTTTGCTTTCTATTCTCACTCATTCTTCTTTTCCTAATGGTCAAGCAAGTTTACAGTTCTGTAACAACTAATGGAATTGGCATTATTGTCTGGCTATGACAAGGCTTGGGGCAGAAAGGGCTGTGAATTGTATCTGATTACAATCACCTTACATGTCAAAATTTTTTCTTAGGGCAGTAATATTGGTCTAATATTTATGAACAAAGAAGCTGACCTGTTTCTTTTTTATATTTATTAATATAAATGGCATTTAAGTCAGCTATATGTCTAGCTTCTCTTTGGTTTTCCGTGACATCATATAGACCTTAATGCTTTCCAGAGTTACAAGACTAGTATTTAAGTAGAGTGATGGAAGCAGAAGAAAGAACAGTAATGTAAAGATGCTTAAATATTTTAAAATGCTTTTAAACTGAGAAGGAATTGATCACAGTTAAATAATGAAGATCACATTAAGGGACAAATTTAATTTCCTGTTTTACTTAAATTTTCAGTACAAAATGATGTTCCTTATTCTTAAAAAGAGAAATTATTACCTTTACAGTGAGGAATTTCTTTGGAGAATTTTAAAAGAGTTTTAAGAATTACCTACAAGAATTCTCTTGCAGCTTGACATGATCATATTTTTTACCATCTTAAACATCTGTCATTCACCATCATCAGGAGCCACAGGGATACAAAAAGGATCAAATTCGAGGATTCTTATTCATACTGAGTACCGATTCACTGACTCACCAATGACTATCTATGTCTCAGTGAATAAACAGCAGAAAGTTTCAAGCAGTTTCTAGAAGTGCTGTCTTCTGTCATTTTAAATTTGTGGTCTAGAAAATAAACACCTAAAATAATACAGATAATATTCCCCTAATTTTTGGACCCCACTAACAACTTCCAAGAACATTGTGCACATTCCAGTTTAGTCTGCAGCCAGCACAGTGAATAATTTCTTGAGCCTTCTCTTGTGAAACCATACACTTACAAATCTAACAGTGAACTGATCTACCACATAGATACACACAGGGTCTTCATCTTGGCCCACACACATATAGTAGAAAGAAATTAAAAGTTGGCTTCAACATGACTCTTGCATTTTCTCTTGATGAATTCTGAGGGTGTTTGGCTTATAAATCTTGTAAAAGCTGAAATGAATATAATCATTTATATAAAACAAGTTATTGTGCATCAATAAGCTACAACTATTATCCTTTTTGTGCACATGTTTTCAGGGCCTGCTACACTAACAAAAAAGTAAAATGAGGTTAATGGAGTTTAGTGGTAGTAGAATTGTCAAAGATTTGCACTTAAAGAAATCAGAAAGCATAAAATTTTTTCACATTTCAGAGGTTTGATTGCCCAGGGACTACCAGTGTAACTGAAAATGGTAGGTGCAATTGGGTTGTGCTGTATGAACTCACTGTGTGTTTATCTGTAGCTCTTAAATAGATCATGTACTGTGTCTAGGCATGTCCAAAACTTAAGGCAACTCTCAGAAGTGCAAAAGGAATCATCATTTTGGGAAGAAAAATACGCGAAAATCTTATAAGTAAAATGAAAGAACAAAAGGGGGAAGAACAATTTTCAATATAACTTGCTTAGATATTGAAATGAAAACAAGCAGAAAAGTAATTCTCAAAGTTGTCTGAAGGCAACACTTGCAGAAATAAACAAATTTGCATAAACACAGGAAGCTACAAGGAAATTTAAAAATGTTCTAAAAGTAAACAACTTCAAGAGGAAAATGAGAATAAATTCTACATATTTTATTTCATGAGATATTTGCTTCCTACAATTTTGTGTCATTACTGAGCATTGTAAAAAAAAATCCAAGCAAACATATTTATAAATGGAATATTCTTATGTCTATGTGTGTGCATAAATAAAAGAATACAAGCACGTGTGCATAAATAAATTTCTGCAAGGGATACATCCCCCTTCTAGTTTGTATTTACCAGTCACTTCAGAACAGCTCCACAATTTGATCGTGCTTCAGAGAGGTGTCAAATTCTTGCATACGCAAAACATTGCCCTTTCAAAGCTCAGCAGAGATACACAATGTAGATTGTGTTCTATAAAGTATAATTACTGTCTCATTATAACAGGCCTTTCTATGAATTTGGGAAAGAATTTTTGTACATATCTGGCCTCAAAATAATTACTTCCCATCTGAATAATTGTATTCTTTAGATCAGGAAAGATCCATAAGATCATTGAATTCACCTGCAAACCTAACAATCCCAAGTCCCTAAGTCTAAACTTCACCTGAGGCAAGCTGAGACTGTTTTCTCTTCTCCTATTGCTTGTTTCATGTGAGAAGTATCCTCAGCGTCTCTAGAACATCCATTAAGTTTCTTGAAGAGAGCCTTTTCTCCTGGCTAATAAGTAATGCAGCTCCTTAGCTACTCTTCATAAGACTTGTGGCTAGTAACTTTTCCTTTTTCAGTCTCACTGCCACTTCTAATTACAAGGGACACATTTCTCCATGAGCTGGAATTCTTATTAATGTACCGGAAGTTTTGAAAAATTGTCTGGAGCACTGTCAACACCAGACACCCCTGGAGAAGATTTTGGGTGGACTTTCTATCTGGAGTGACCTTGGAACAATGAAAACAAACATTGAGGTGCCTCCTTCTGGCCACATAAACAAGTCAAGTATCTTAAAAAAAAAATTCTTTTTTTTTTTTGTCAAGCATAAATCTAAAGTATTGAATGAGCCTGATGAGAAGGAAAAAGCATTTCTGCCTATCAAACAGAGATCTCCAAAGAGATCTCTGTTTTGGTAAAGTGCAGCAATGATACAGTGTGACATTTGAAATGCATCATAAACCTATCTTAGATCAATTTAAGGGTCCACACTTTTTTCAAAGCCTTAGGAGGATGGCTTCATGTTAACTAAGGTGTCCATTCTCTCTGTATGGGATGCAAAAATAATACTCAAAAGCTATTTTAAAATTCTTCAGAAGAATCTTTTTTATTTTATTTAGCTGCAGCATGTAGCCTAAGTAAGTTTACCAATATTCACTTGAGAAAATTAGATAACTTGCTTATGGATTAAAGTTCATGAATAATATATCCTCCTGAATTCATTCCAAAAAGTATTTATCTCCTGCAATAAAATAAATCTTCTATTTATATTTCATATCCTTCTATTTTTTTATATAAATTTAAATATTTAGTATCACTTATAATCTCAGAAAAAGCAGAATGCTTCACTGAAGAGTTCTTTTTCTTCAAAATCTTTAATAGACTTTAGTTCCCATGAAAACAATTCTGTAAAGAATTTTGGCTTTTGATGATAAATAAAACTTAGCAATATGAGTTTACCATCATTGCTTGATTTCTTTTTGGACATATTTGTTCTATTCTGTCTAAACAAACAGAGACGAGCTGTCTGCCTTGGAAATCCTCTTATGATTCTAGATACTTACAATATCCATAAACATCTATTTCTAGAGTACCAAAATCCTGTCATTGTACTTTACCAATATACTAGTCTATCACAAGGTCAGCAGGCATAGGGTCCTATCACAAAGAACTAATATTTAGTAAAGCATGAATTTTGAATTTATTATCTTTGTTTCTGTGAATCCCAAGTGTTTAAAGAAAACTGTAGTCTATAATTCAAATTAATAATGTAAAATCAACATTATTCTGGTGTAGATTTACAAAAATTAGGAAGATCACTTACAATTACAGCAATGCAATAGCAGCTGCTTCAAGTGAAGCATTTGCTCATACTAAAAATTACTATGGTGAAAATTACTAACCTACAATGGAACAATTTTCCTCTACAGCAGGGTTTTCCTCAAGTAATGGGAAACATATCTTTTTTTTGGGGGGGAGTGGAGAGGGAGAAATTACATATATATATATAAAATGAGAAACAATGATTTTTTTTTAATATTTATGTGCAAAAGCTACTTACAATCTAGTAATGATGTCATAACTGAGATACTAATAAATTTTCCAAATACTCTTGAAACTTCAACATCTCTATCATTATGCACAGAATGGAAAATTATATTCTGTTGCTAGAAAACTTGAATGTATTATTACAGTATCTATTATGAGTTATCTCTGTTAACGGGAACAAATGTAGCTTTTAGACCCAGACTCCACACCACTAGTAGTTAAATATAAAAGGATCAAAGCAGCTACTTTGCATATGCTCATATCTGAACAACTATGTAATATCTCACATGATTTAGCTGAATGCCTTCATTCAGCATGTGCTTGTATCTTCTGGGCAAAATGTTGATGGTGTGGTCTCCTTCCATGCACCTACTTTTTGATCATGTTCAATCTATGAGATATAGGCACTGCCTAAAGTCTTAGTACATAGTTTAACAGTTACATAAATGACTTTGAATTACTCAGATTAGAGACTGCCAGTATGCTATTGTATACATATTCCGTAGGTGACTGATGAAGGTATGAAAAGAAGGAATTGTGATTTTCCAACCTACTTGAGTTGTAGGTTACAGACCAACCTACTTGGTCGTGGAACAATGTAATTGCAGTGCAAACAGAGGTGCTGAAGAACAATACTGTCACAACCATTTGCATGCATACACACACACATGCATAGAGTGCAGAATATCTGGAAAAGATGTGCCAGTCTACAGAAAGCTGACCATTGAAAGTTGAATCACTCGAATGTATAAGAGGTAAAACAACATATATTGCCCCAACTACACTTTTTTCCTTTAATATTATGTATTATACTTTACAAGTGGGACTTCTTATAAAACAGAGATAAAAGGCTAGAATGTATCTTTGATATTCAATTATTGTATCATTGTTTGCCAGCTGATTTCTTTTTTCTAAATACATATGCATAAAAGAAGGCATGTTCAGGAAGTATATAATCTTTCCCAAATATGTACCTTTATGCAATGACATGTTTCCTCCAGAGACAAAGTGGAGACACTTGGAGGATTCATGATGAGGTACCAAATCAATGGAGTGAATAAAAGGGCAAAATATTCTATGGTCCTGGAAGCAGGAAACCAGATGAAAAGAAGGAAGCAGAGTGAGAAGAGTATTTTCTTCCACCAAAATGAAACTTCTCTGACAAACAGCCACATCACAAGTGTGTGTTGATTTTGTGGAGAACTTCTCCAGAGAAATGTCCAAACCCAACACAATGAAAGATCATCTGTGCATGATGAATCAATGCTAAGACAGAGAGAAGTATTTCTTGTTCCAATAAGATCTTTTTCTTCCGCAAACAGTGCAGTAGTCACATTTTTACCATGTTTTTTCTTTTCCTGTTTCCAGCCTGTTTTAATATACACAGTACAAAAGGTACAATGAAGTTGAAATTTAGTTAGAAACAAGAGCCTGAAAACCTAAAAAGTGCATAACCAAACAGACATTTACATAACTTTCCTTTTTTATTAACAACAAATAATGGACACAACTAAGGAAAATGCTTAAAATCTGGTTATTCTTGCAATAAACACTGTTATCAATAAATCCAATGAAGACAAGTTGCATATTCCTCATATTTTAGGATAAAAACAAGTAAGACATACCACAAAACCATTATGCAAATTAAAATGCTTAAAAGAAGTACAAATGACATTTCTAAAATACCTTGACAGATCTTTATCTGTTGAGATAAACCACTACCTTCTTCCTAGTGAAACCATTCACTTGTAAAGACTTGTTAAGTGATGTCTTCCATTTTGGGAAGATGTGAAAACTAATGTACTCTTTGTATCATGGATTAGACCATCTGCTGTGAAAAGTTCCCATATCAAGAGAACAGAGGGACTAGTTCCCAATTAATCAGCTATTTTAGGAGAATTGGATACACTCTTTCCAAGATGGTTACAGTTGATAAGACAATCATCTGTTTGTCAAGCTGTGTCTGTTTGCCTGTTAGTCTAGCTAGAATATTGGAGAAAAGTCAGAGATGTTTATTGTTTATATCTTTCTTCTCCCTTCTCCTCCCTCCACCAAATGAAAGCCATCCCAGGAACTGAATCATTGAATACAGTCATCCTCTTTTTTAACCATAGTTGTTTTGTCCTTATGTTCATGGTAAATACACAAATGTCCCAGTGAAGGCATACCAAGGACAAAGGGTATTATGGAAGTATTTTTCAGATGTTATTTATAGCAAGATTTTCTAATGCAGAGCTATTAATAGAAACTCATTGCACAAGAGGTGAATAAACAATACAGATGTCTCAGTCTCTGTTGAAGGAGCTATTCTTTTCCTGAAGAAAAGGCCTGTGTGTACAAGGCACCATTTACAAGTCTATTGTGGTTTTTTTATAGCTATGAAATAATGTTGTTTTTATCTCTTTCAGCTGAGCTGAGCTGCTGGCTTCCACTTGGCAGCTTCAAAAACAATCTGTGTGCAGCAAGCCATGCTTAGCAGGCCCCCAGAGTGAGTGACAGGAAAGATTGCACACCAAGACAGGGAGACAGTGTGGTTTCCTCATAAAACCAAACTTTGAAGCTCAGGATCATAGAGGAGCCTAGCTAAGGGAGCAGGTATTTACAAAGCCCAAGAGAGTTTCACAAAGAGTAGCAAAAAAAAAAAAAGTGGTTTTAGCTCAATGTACTATGAAACCATGAGAGGTAATGTGAGCATTTATGACATAGGTGTATCAGGAGATTTATTCCTTTTTTGGCTATTTTTCTTTCTCTTCCTTTCTTTTGTAAAAAAAGCAATAAATTTGACATTTTATAATCCTCATGAAGTTAAAGTAATTGTCAAACTTAGAACATGGTAACACATTAATAAAAATGTAATTTCTTCACACTGTGCATGCGGAAGTAACTTACTACAAAGCATTCTGGAAATTATGTCTATAAAAGACCAAGCAGTGATTACAGCGGGAGTTACAATCTGTTTCAATAATAAAGTTCTAGAATCACATCCATGCTTTTGGTTAAAACCAGCTTTGTCTATACCAACTATAAATCCCTGAGAAACTCATTCACCTGAGTCTTGGATTGACTAACTACTTAAAATATGAAAGCTCTATCAGAAAGTTTGCTCGTCTTTGAGAAATATTCATGCACACTTTTTTGTTTTCACTTCTGAAAGTAACCATCCTGCAATTTTCCATGGTTTGTTACTTTACTTAGATAAAACAGACCCACAGCTTAAGTGGTTTAAAAGCTACATTGAAAAGATCCAGCAGGAATACCCACCAGTTTATTTTCTGAAAATAAGTTTTCATTGCAAAAATCAGGTTTTTGAAAGTAATTGTGGCTTTTCCGGGGATTGGACTTTTGTGCTACTTTCCCAAGTTTCTCCTCTGAATTAAGTTCCTGGTATTATCAGTAGGAGAATATAAATTAATCTGAATTATCTCTATAACGATCTTCAAATAAATGATCTGCATTTCAGGGCGTTTGATCATGATTGTTCAGGATAAGCCTGATCTGAAAATCCAATGTTATGAAATGAGTAGTCTTTATTTGTATGGGGGAAACCATTTGAATCCTTAGGAGCTGGGAACAGGTTTTTGTTTTCTGTTCCAGTTCTTCCAGTTTTAGTCAATAAGATCAGAACCAAAGCATTATCTTCAAAAATGTGACAGAACACACTTTACAGCTACACAAATCTGTCATGTAAGAGAATTTTATGACCTTGTTTTTGATAAAGTATTTTAAACAAAATTTGGCTATTGAATATAGAGGAACTACTGATGGAAGGAATAATTAGGCTAATATATTTAATGGGAATTGCATCTAAAATTGTGACTTTGTCTTGACATTTAGTAACAGATAAAAATAATCGGATATGTTGAAGGAATACAATCATCATAAGTTATTCATGCAGCTTTAGAAAAACAATGACATACCACAAACTAGATTTTTTTCTTTGAACAAAGGATGCAAATTAGTATCCAGATAGATTAATGAATTGGGAATGCATGAGTAGTGATTTTTTAATCTTAAATGACTCTTAAACAGCATGGGAAATATGTGCCCCCTCTAATCCATCATCCAGTTAGCAGATTCAGCAATAAGAAGTAAAATGACAGCATAAAACCACCCACAAATATATACCAGAATCATGTGCAAAATAAAACCCCACCTCATTGGGGCTACTTTCTTACTTGACAGTTTTATAAATCTATTTTTAGAATCATGGGTCATGTAACCACCATCCTCTGGAATGATCTGAGTTAAAACCTTTTCCCTTCCAATTTGCTACAAACTATAGTCCATAAAATGTACATTATTGTGGAAATTCTCTATTTTATTATCAATTTGAAATATAAGAACTTGTTTATCTTCAGATATAATCAAACAATTCAAAGAAGTAAGGTGCTACATTTCAGACAAATATACTTTAAAGCAAGTTTTGTTCTGGATTTGTAAGATCAGCTTATACTTAAGAAGATATCTTAGAGATTTTATGGTAGGTTGAAAATTTCTTCTACAGTCTATTATGAATAGTTGCATTTATTTCTTGTGATGGAGATTTTGAAATAAAGATAAGCATCACTTAAATAGTCCTTAGAGCATTAAAAACATTTCTCTCTTAGTGAAAATATAATTTCTGAAAGCTGAATTGGAAACTGTAGTCCTTTATCCAGCCTTATACCACAGGCCTGGTCTAGTACAAACAGCTGCAAGAAGTTCCCTACAATTGCCCTGCCACAATCCTGAAGTCTGATTTGAAAAACTCAGCCTCTGCATGAGCTTTTTAGACACTGCATTAACAAACCCTGATCCTTTGCTAACAGCAACCCAATATTCATATACATATTTGGATTATCTGTCTGAAGCCTCCAAATTTCCCATTGCACACGCTGGATACTCCCTGAATTCTCTTCATTTCAACTATCAGTTCTCACTAAGGATCACAAGTAGGTGTACAGCACCAAACATAGGTATGAAATATATACACTACTCTTAATGTTATTAAACTCATGCTTAAGATGGCAAAAAATTTACACTATAATTTCAAATTAGACACTGCACAAGTTTTGCAGGTTTAATTTTTTGCTTCAGTCATCAATACCTGAAGTCTATACATATTTATAAGGTTGATTTTATATACAGAGATGCCTTTGTTGATCAGGTGACTGAAGACTAGAAAATAAATTTCCTGACTTTTTTTCACTTTATTAAGTCTATTGAGCCATGTCATGTAAGAAATTACTAGTGTCTGCAAGTATATGACATCTCATCAATAAGGAATGTAATGATGTTTTCAGTGCACAAACTAAAATTATTTCAAGTTGCAGAGGACCTCCAGGAAAAGGTCAGAAGGCAGGATTCCAAGAAATAAATCACAGATGTCTATAGGGATTTTCTTTTGTGTTAAAGGAAAGATTAATTGCATGAGGTTTGGCAGAAAATTGAACTATAGGTGGTTCAAGCAGAGACCTGAGAGTTGAGGCTTCTGATTCTTCCTGTTGCTGAATACTGACCTTTGAACAATTTAATCTTCCATCTTTTTTTATCCTATTTTTATCCCTTTTTTACCCTTCAGTAAAGCAGATGTCCTCTGTACTTATGATTTTAAAGTACAACAGTTTACTTATGAGGATTAGGTAGAAACTCTCACATTAATCCCAAATGATAAATGATGAAGCTCTAAACCAACCCATGAGTATATCAGACATATATGAAACATAAGGAATAATATCAATATTTTATAAAATAAAAGTACATCCCACTAATGTGCGATAAATGGTGATTTTCACATGACCTCTGTATTTACATTTAAAATTTGTGGAATTGGAAGTAACTTTAAATGAAAAATTAAGAAAACTTTAAGTGGCTAATGGGGTGATATAGACACACAAGTTTTCATAAACATATATGTGTCTAGTTGAAAGAATAAGCTTCCAAGGTAAGGTGTTAATTGCATTGAGAACAATGTAAATCCATAGCTGGGGATACAAACTCAAGATTAGGAGTTAATGAAACTGATTTCATTATTATTGTCCTGAAATTTACCTGACCTTAGTGAGCTGTAAGAAACTACTTTCCACAGTTCAGCTGCATTTGTTGACTGCATGAAAGCACCTTATTTTGGTTTTCATAAATAACTAGTATAACTGAAAAGGAGTTTGATATATTATGCAGGGGGTTATGCTAGCACAGCATTCACATATGCACTTACTGCCATGTTTGATTTATTAAGCATCTATTCTGAAGTACTTTAGAATAGATGACATAATAGGTAACTTTTACATACCTACGAATCTGCATATGGCAAAAATATATACTATATCATAAATAAAAACCTACAATAACCTCTCTTTGGTAAAACAGTGTTTATTCAGATCCAAAAAAATCCAAAAATGCCACTGCTTTCACTTATGATATGCCACAGTATAGTATGTACATTTTTGTATCAAATATCATATACTACATTTCATATCTGTAGACTGAAGATGAGAAATTGGAATCATACATCAAATAATAAAGAGCAACCACCTTCTGCCTCATCTTTATTCTCTAAGCGGGCAATCCTACATTAAAGTTATCTCAAAGCAACAGAAATGTGGGTGACTGATAGCCAGGCCTGTGTATGAAAGCATCGCAGTATCCTGACAACTGTAAATGGAAAAATACTCCTGTAGTGATTAGGGCGTCCATGAACACCCCACACTGCAAAGGTTGACACTCAATAGGGGCATATCTTGGATTATGAATGTAATGTTAATTCTCATAATACCTTTCTATATCTACCTTACATCACAGTCTGAAGTTCAGCTATTTCCCACTTCTCACAGCCAAATCACTTTCAAGCTCTGGGATATTTTCTTCCACAGCACTAAAGACAGTACTACCCACACCTCCTCATTAATAGCTTAGAAGAGTATATCAGCAAGGCATTCTGAAGTCCATTCCAGTCATTACCTTCCTGCCCTCTGACTTAGTCAGATGTCATGTATTTGTATCAGTGTAGCAACAAGCCCAAGATAATAAACTTTGTCACTCAGCAGAGCTTGAAATTTTGATCACTTTGGCATGGCAACCGCTACAATGGGACATCCAGGTTTGGTGCAGCTCACAGTTTATTGGTTTGAAGAGATGGCACAGAAAGTGGATTCACTGCAAAAAATTTTTACCATGAAGCATGTATATATTGCAAGTTAATTACCTTGGATGTCTAAAAGGAACAAAGAGAAGGGGAGAAACTCCAGAATGCCTGTGGTCCAACCTGGTATGTGTTTTTGAACTGAAAGGTAACCCTGTAAGCTGCTTCTGTTTTCTAGTAACAATAGGAGACCAAACAACTAGAACAGTGTGGATAATTAGAGCTCTGGAATCTACTGTTGATTTGCTGGATTGCATCTGCACACTCTGGTAGAAATCCGGTAATCCTCTAAAATTTACTATAGTTTAGGTGATTTGCACTGCCTTATTGAGAGATTACCATTCCACAAAAGTTTTTCTCAGACACTGAGGAAGGTAAGATTTCACCATCAGCCAAGGTGTAAATTTCCCTGATCAAGTACTTCAGCTGCCAGACTGATACCTAAGATTTCTAGAAGATAGGATGTGGATGTAAAATGAAAATATTTAACTGATCTAATAATCTAAATTTAAACATGTAGCATAAATGCTTAAGATGAGAAGACGAGGAACTGAACACAGTATTATATAGATATTGCCGAATGCTGCAGACACCACCAGAGACACAAGACACAGGTATGCAGCTGCTCTACTTGGTCCATAGGTCTTTTTTTGGGGTAAGTCATCAGTTAGAAGTCTGAGAGGACATTCTGAAGACCACCTTCATCTCAGTCTCAGTTGGGGTTAAGGAGATTGACAAATTCTCATATTGTCAGGGACTCTGAAAATAACTGAATGTCAAATAAAAAGCAGGATTTAAAAAGCATGCAAGTGCAATTTGAAAAAAATCCCTGTTTATTTTAAACAGAAGAGTAAAAATAATACACAGAATACCTAAGTCACCCAAAGTCAACAAAAATAGAGAGAAGGCTAATAGCAGAAATCTTTCCATGTTTTTTTTGCCATTGGTGTCACATTTTTCTAGGGTATTTTAGCAAAAAACAAGCAAGTATCTCTGAAGCTGTCAAAACACCATAACTACAATTGGCTCTAGATACAATAACAATGTACTTTTATCCTACTCTTTTCTATATATTATGGTCCCTCGTTTGCACTTTGCTCCTGTAAATAGAGTTCCTTTGGCAGTAAGTGGTACAGAGGTGCAGCAGGTTATGGCAACAGCTAGAGAGATCTATTTTAAACCTGAAGAGACAGGAACAATTAAATTTTTTCTCCCCAGACCATTTCAATGACAGAAAACAAGCCTGTCTGCTTCCGGAGGGATGATATGTTTCTCACTCAGGAAAACATCAGGCTCCAGGACTTTATCCTCTGCAGACTGAAAAACAGGAAAAAGGATTTCAGATCCTGATGTTCTAATAATTTGTGTTAATTCAAAACCATGCACCAATGAACAGCATGTTTGGGAACCTTTGTTTTCAGGACTGAGAGCGGCTTGATGGATAAAACAAGTAAGGGGGTGAAAGAAAAATGATAATTCATACCACCAATCAAGCTTTTATATGTTTCATATCGCTAAATTGGTGTTTTGAGACACAAAAACATTCAGAACACACTTCAGTGAGAAATGAGGCATTGCTATTGGGAAGAGTCAGAAAATCTTGAGTGGCAAACCCAGCCTCATTAGAGTTATTAGACTTTCCACTCTTGCACATCACTAGGACAGAGCTTCAAAATGATCTTTTTTTTAGATTTGTGTTTTGCTTTCAAAAGTTCACTTGCAGCCTCCCCTCCCTTCCCAAAGTGTGACTTTCCCTAATATACATTGATGTTTCTTAATGGCAGCCTTTTACAATTATATATGCAGATAAGCATAGCCATTCAAACATACTAGGCTGGTCTGCTCTCCCCAGTTGTTAGATGTAGCTCAATCTTCTAAACTCAATATACCACTTTTGACAAAAGCTGAGCAATAAACTCACAAACTACAGTTTTTAAACTCTTGCAGTGAGTCAGCTGTGAAAATCAAATTAAAAATTCTTAGTGCCTTTGCATAGTCCTTTGGTCTCTGTTGAAAGACTTTCTACTCCTAAAGGTGGATATAGAAAGCTGAACACTTTCTTTGGGCAATTTGCTATGGAGGTCCCTCACTGCAGCCAATTATGCAGTGTATGGCTTCTGCCTGTGGAATATCTATAGAGGAATCCTGTAGAGTGCCTGTAGACTCTGTAGTGCAGCAGACTCTTTTAGGTAATTGTCCTAAAGTTATGACATGGCAGGAAAATATATAATTTAATAAAAAAAGACCAGCATCCAGACAAACAGCTGGTAAACTATTCTTTGAGTCATTTAACAGGATATATTCAGTAAATATGTAACCAGTCCTCTTCTTCCCATATCCATTTAAGTACATGGAAAAGTTCCTATTGATATCAGGGCCTATTGAAACAAGCCACACAGATCAGCGGTGTCCTGCTGTGTAAAAGAAAGAAGTGTAAAAGGAGCTCACTGTTTATACCAAAGCCTGCATCCTGCACAGCAAATCAAAACTCTCATTTCTGGCTTTCCATTCTGAGAAGCTTTGAGCTTTGAGTAGTAATCTGCACTGCTTGAATAATGCTTTCAGATAAAACAAAAACTATATTAACAGTGGAATGACATTCAGTTAATTAATTCATTATGAGACTATTTTATTTATAGCAATTTCGTACACATACAAATGAGCCTCTTTAAGAGGCTAAGCAATGATTTCATTTTAAATGAGCTAAACCTCAGTTAAACTTAAAAAACAAAGAAATGTCAGTAAGGCAGGACATAGATCTGCAGAAAATAAGTATAGTTCAGAGAATGTGCTGATGTATGTTTGAAAAGACAACAGTTTTTGAAATATATCAATGACAATAGAATTGCCAGAATTATTCATAATTTCATTTTAGGACAAATGTTACTCTGCTGCACTTATTAATCAACACTGGACACAGCAAAAGCCAAATACTACAGATGAGAAAATTTCGTAACTATATCAAGAGTACAGGGAACAAGTGATATTTCAAATTGTTATTCCTTTTCACCTTAACTAAGAAAAATGTCACCCAAACACAAATACTATACACAAAATATTGTCTTCTGGATATTAAAATCTCAGATGTTTATCAAATGTTTTAAAATATCATATATTTTAACAATTAGTTGAAAATCTGCATTTCCTCAAGACTTTACTACCTCTGAAGTTATACTTTCAGCCTTTTAAATCCCTCTAGTTTGCTAGGAAGACTGGGCATATAAAAATGGAATAAATATAAATAAATACGAAATTCATATTACTTTTATTCTTTTTTGTCATCATGGCCTCCGTCTTTCTAGTTTACATGTGAAGTAACGTTCTTTATGCTTCAGGCTCCAGTGGATGAGAATTGTTTGGAATTAAGATATAAGCAAATCAAAGCATTTCTCATTTGTTTTTCATTTTAGCTTCAGACATTTCAAAATATCCAACTACATTCAGGTGAATTAAAATGAAAGATAAATCAATAATCTCTTCCCCTTTCATTCTCATGTAGCCTCTCTCTTCCTTTCATAGAATGCAACTAAAATTATGTAATCTTCTACAATTTCAACAGTCCAATTAGAAAAGGGCATGAATAAATGCATAGTGCAGATGATGTGTACTGAACCATCTTTATTAAATCAAGGGATGAATCTGGTTTTGCTGTTTCCATTGACAGCCCTCTTCCAACTCACAGCCAGCTGGCAATTAATGGAATAAGATTTAAAACAGGCAATGGGGAAAAACCAGCTTCTGTGTAGTCATTCTTACACCAGACATATGTGCATCTGCTTTACATTTGCCGGCATTGTGTGTGCATTTGTGTTGGTATTGCACAGACAAGGATGTATCATTTTTCCCCAGTGTGCCAGTTCAAACGTATGCCATATATTGCCTAGTACAAATACTAGGACATACTGTAAATTTTTCTTCAACTGATTTTTAACCCTGGTGTCAATACAGACATTGATATTGTTACTATATAGATATGCAATATAGCTTTTTTATATTTAGTCCTATGTTTCTATAAAAAATAAACAAACAACAACATAAGGACAAAAAATAAGGCATATAGGCATACCTGAGATGTACAGTAAGCTGTGCTCAGATTAGTTAGGAGTTTACAGACGAAAAAAACACCAAAAAAACAGTGATAATATGCTACATTTGAGGCATTTTATTTTAAAATTTGTCTGGGGAGGGGATCTGGTAGATAATTTTTTTCTTAATATCCTCAAACTTCTTCCATTTCTTCTATTAGCTACACACTAAAGCTGTCCAGTGTTCCATAGCTCACTAGTCCTTTCTTCTCTCTGTAAACCAATGTGACAACAACAAAGGGATGAGTGTCCTTATCCCTTTTCCTTCCCCCAGCCTATAGCATTCTGCATGGGGGTGAGTTCTGCCCGCTTGCACCCCATCAGGCTCAAGGTCTTTTTCCAGCTACTAGAAATCTGTCCTAGCCTTTTAGCAATATTGTTACAGAAGGCACATTCTCTTCCTGTATTTCTGAATGAAAACATTGCTTTGTGCTCTTGGAGTTACTGAGGAACCAGACTGAGTCCAGATAATTTCATAGGGACATCTTGACGTCTGCCTACTTGAAAGCCTAATAGTTACCTTGGGATTACACCATGGTGTTGAGTTCTTCTACAATGATAATAGCTTCAGCATATAAAAAATTAATAATTTCCCACTGCAGAACACTGTGAAACAAAATTAAAAGTTTGTGCAATAACATCCTTATTCAAATTCTAGTATTTTAATCCTCTAATTTGCACTCCACTTGACACATAACACATCTGAAAAGAACTTTACTTAAGACATCCGAATTGTTAAAAAATACTAATTCTATTATACTTCCATTGCCTATATTTCTGCCTTCCAAAGAATCGTTCTGTTACTCGGCTACTGACAAAAGCAAAATGTAAAGCTGCAATGTCTGGGAAAATTTTGCTTTGTATTTACGTTTATTTAGCCATATTTCAGAAAACTACTCTGCAGCACCATCTAGTGAGAGTGAAAAGGACCAGAGATACCATTTCCATGTATGGAGAACATCCATGTATTTGCAGTCTGCATAGCTTCCTGTAGGCTTCAAGGAAGCAAGAGGAGAAAGGTCAAGACTCCATGCTGTCATGTCAGCCGTCTTGTAAACAAAACCTATCCTGGAATGAAAGATTTGGCTGCAGAAAGACATGTAGAGTATTCTGACAAGGTGCATTCTGGACAGAATACAAAATATGCCTTGAATATAAAATATTCTCCACTTTAGAACCAAAGTTACCAAGTTTTTGTTCTCCTGAATCCAGAACATCATTTGCAGTTAGCAATTCGTGCATTAGAGAGAAGAAACTGTTCCCATTGCGGGTATGATCACCAAGTATTCAAAGATGTGAACACATTCCTAAGGAGTACTTAATACAGTTGTGAGTGTTTTACCTGATTAGGGGCATTATTCTATGCAAATCTTTCCTTTGAATGTGAAAAGTTGTTTGCCCCACTTCTAAGAAAACAAAAAAATCTGTTCATAAATATGTAGAGAGTTAACATAAATAAGCACTTCTAGTTACATTAGTTATCATAATGACTGATACAACTCCTCCACTGTCATCGTGGTAGCCTTATGTCCATTTCACCCACTATGAGTTGCTCAAGACATATGCAGAGAAATACAGTTCCTCTCTTGTAAAAAATGAGAAAATTCTAGTTTTTCAGTGCCAAAGAGAGTCAGATTACTTGGAGTCTAATAGTCTCAGTTCTAGGCTAAGTGCTGCTGTTTCTAAGAATGCAGAAAACACAGACTTTAGAAATGAGAATGATACTAATTCTTTTAAATGAAAAGCAATTAAATTTATATACATACAAAATGTCTGTTAAGAGATAATGTTTGAGTCTTGCAGACAATAATTTACTCATAATTCACCTGTAGTATAAAATTATTATTACACCATCCAGCTTCAGGTGGCTAAATGGAAATAAGTAGCTGGTAGACTATAAACGCACCTTTCCCCAGACTTTTCTTTGTCAGTATATTCAGATTCAGTTCTTGAATTCAGTTGGAGCCTGGAGATATCAAAGAATTGTAATGGAACAAAGCCAAATTTATACATGTGATTCTCCCTGTGCAGAACACCCAATTTTTTATTTGCTTAGGTAGTTAAAACACCTATAATTATAATAGCAGTAATAATACTTCTTTATTATTATTTATTTTTATTTTAAAAGAACTATCCATCTTATCAAAATCACAGCACTGAAACTTTGTGATGAAACAAGCTGTCATGATAAAAACATTGGGCTTTAAACTTCTTGAATTTGAAAACTAACTGTGGATGCATAGATGGAAACAGTGGGTAAGTAGGTAGTTTTTAATGCTGAGAAAACCTTGAATCCAGGACAATAATTTATCAACTTTTCCCATTGCTTAGCTGAAGCATTTTTTGATACAGGAACTGGTGGTTTCACCAGCAGGTCTTTTAGATTGTACTGAAAAGGACAGATAGAATCACAAATAAAGTTAATATTCAAAGTTAGATAGTGAAGTATTTTTCTGTATTTTGGAAAATCATGAGAGAGAAAAAAACAGATGTATGCTAAATTCTAATGAATAAAATCACAAACTTTTAAATAAATTAAAAATTGCTGCTCATCCTGTTTACCATTATAGTACTATTAGAATGCAGTACTATGAAAGCCAAATATGCTTTTAGGACCTTCTGAACTTGAATTTGACTGGTTTTATAATTTCCTTGCACTTGCTAAAACTAATCTGCTTGCTGATTCATTGTAAAAATTCTTACATTGCATGACTTCTCCAGACCTTCCTTATGTGAGAGAAAAGGAAGTAAGCAGTGACTTGGTTATTTGAACAGTGGAGTATGCAATACAGAAAAGTGTTAAAACAGCAAAAATCTTTAACCTGTTTTTTCTCTTAGTATGATCTGCAAAGCAACTGATACAGGAACACTATCTAGTGTTCTTAAAGAAAATAAAAATTTGGGAGATTTGTCCACGTTACTCAGCAGTTATCTCAAAGCCCAAGTTAAGATCAATTTCTTGCCACTCTTTATAGGAGACATTTATATATGAAGTATTTATTAAAATGGGGCAAAAATAACAGTGAAACGAGAGAAAGATAACCACAGATTAACAGATAAGGCCAAGTTTCATAAGACATGAACAGTGATAATTTTTAAAAAACAATTCCCTTCTGTGTACTCAAATGGATGATCAACCTGTTTCTTGAACTTTGTTCTCATCAGTCCAACCACTTACTTGTCCATGAAACCTTCCAAGGTGCTCTGCTAATGTAGTACAATTCAGTAAAGGAGAGGACAATGGGATCAGGTGTAGGCAAGTTGGCAGAGAGTGAACTGCTTCCAGCATTAATCTGACCATTGTCAAAGCAACTTGTGCTTCCATCAAAGAACAGAAATGATGGATATTTGTGTGACATTTTTCATACAAATATAATTAATATTTTCATATTACATTTTTAAGCTTATAGATTAATTAAGATTTTAGATTTTACTACAGATATTTCAGCTATTTAAAACTACATAATAGTGAAATTTGATCATGCTTTACAATAAAATGTGATTTTGTTAACATTATTAATATGAGGACTTGAAACACAAATGATTGTTGCTAGAGATGTCTACTGTGTTTGCAGCTGGTGTTGTGTTGACAAATTCAAATTATTAACTCATAAATCGCAATGGTTTCTATAAACACCTAATTCGATATAAAGGTGAATGAACTTGAACAATGCCAGCAAGAGATGTTATTTTTGTATAATCTCCTATTCCATAACTAAAGCACAAGAGAAAGATATTGAACATAAATATTTTTAAATCTTATGGGAAAAAATGTATGAAAAGTGTACTCAATGTGTCATCTATAGACCACAAAGTAAAATCACAGCAAAAAAGGAAATGCACACCATTTACCTTTACTGACTGCTCAGGACTAAGCTCCCATGGGCCCTTAGATCAGCAATCAGCTCTGCACACTGTGTCCTGCCCCCATGGGGCCCTCCATGAGTTATCTGTGACTCACAGCTCCATGTTCCAAGTAAAGCAGCTCTGCTCACACCACTTCTCTGTTATAGTGTCATTGCTGTACTTTCACTTACTAGTCAATGAGCAGCAAGCACCAAATTGGATATCAATGGTATATTAAATTATAAGATGGAATATTTTCAAGAGTGATATGCCTTAGGCTTAAATTAATCATTTATATGAACAAGAAGAAATTTCAGTGTGTGTAAGGCATTGAAAATCATAGAATCATAGAACGTTTTGGGTTGGAAGGGATCTCTAGTTCCAACCCCCTGCTGCAGGCAGGGACACCTCCCACTACATCAGGCTGCTCAGTTCTTCAACCAGCCTGGACTTAAACACCTCCAGGGAGGGAGCATCCACAACCTCTCTGGGCAGCCTGTTCCAGTGTATCACCACCCTCACCATAAAGAATTTCTTTCTTATATCTAGCCTGAATCTACCTTCTTCTAATTTACATCCATTATTCTTAGTTCTTCCATCACATATCCTATTAAAAAGGCCTACACTTGCCTTTCTGCAGTCCCCATTCAGGTACTGATAAGCTACTATGAGGTCCCCCCTGAGCCTTCTCTCCTTCAGGCTGAACAACCCCACCTCCTTCAGCCTATCCTCATAAGGCAGTTACTCTAGCCATCAGTTGAGAAAAACTACAGATTGAGGTGTCCTGGCAAGACTGTAGGTGGAAAGAGATTACATAGCATGTACTTTCTGTTTACAATGTGGATGTGAGTGCAAGAAACTTGGCTAGAAGGTTGATCCCAAAGCATGACTGGGATGTTATCATCAAATTACCAGGAAGCCCTTATAGCAGAGGCGGTTTTACATTCAGTGTCATTCAAAATTTTTCATTTGAAACTGGAAATGACAAATCAGGCAGTATGCTAAACATAGAAATCAGGAAGAGGTGCAATAATCAGTACAGAAAACCACTGGATTAAAATGAGGCCAAACAGAGACAGGGCCAACCAATGCACTATGTGTAAAGGAGGAAGAAATAAGCAAGTGTCAGATCCCTTCAGGAAGTGTAGTGAACTTCATTGCAGCTGCAGGTTCTTTGTCCTGTCCTCTCAGGATTAGCCCATAAATGAACATAGAGGAAAACACTGACTCATTTGGAAACTGATGAATTGTAGGTTACAATCTGTGATGGACTGACCATGAGTGGAGAATACAATGCCATCTATAAAAAGGTACAGTGCACTTAAAATCAGGAGTGCCCAGAGTAATGCAAGATGTGTAATTACCCAGATCTGCTTATAGCTAATTTTGCTTCAAGTGGACTTCAATGCAGGATAGTGCAGGATATTGTATTTCAAACACAGCTACATGAAAGAGGGTTAATAAGAAAAATCAACACATACATTCTTTCTGCCACTCTTATCATAGTAAGTAAAATGTTCTTCTGTACCCAACCCCACAGATGTGAGCAGAATTAGCATTAGACACTTCTCTAAGTGAATGTGGATGATAGAATTTGTAACTCAGACATCTATGTTTATAACTGATGTTCATATGAACAACTCTGATCACGAGGGAATCTTGTTACATGATAATAGCTGTATGGGCAACAAGAGGAAAAAATATTCCACAAACTATATATACCATTTTATTATACCGAACTATTATACACTATATTTATACTGTACACAGGGCTCTTTTTTTTTTTCTTTGAAATTTGCTGTATGTTATCCAGATTTGTTTTACTCCTATAAGAAAGGTGGAAAAGGTGTGTTTGGTAACAAGTTATGGAGGCTTTACCCTGTGCTCCCAGATGTGGTGTGATCTCTGGGTGATGGGGGAAGTAGGTCAAGAACAGTGCAGGCATTCCACCTATACCAACATTGCAAGTAGCTCTGCTGCTTTTAACTCTAAGGAGTCTTCATGTTACTTAAATTACTTCATTCCCTTACATTATTCATGCTAAAGTAGACAGCAGGGTTACTCAGGACTCAATCCAGCGTAATCAGGCTATCACCCTAGTGTATATTTAGTGCTTCTGAAGTGCAAAACACTGTTGAGAGACCACTGTGATTCAACACAGAGCAAGACCCAGTGCTGAGAACCTCTCCATCTCCCTTCTTTCTCCTTTCTCTTTCCTGCATAAACACATATATTTGATGCAGAGGAATTAGACTACCTTTTGAATTGAAAAATTATCTTGATTTGCATATATCTTAAAAAAAATAGCAAAATCAATTTTTTATAAAAATAGTTTTAGTATTCCAAATTGTGAAGCTTGAATTTATTACTAAGATGAGATGATATTAATGTAGAATTACTGCAGTATTTCTGTATGTTATATGTTAGGATAGAATGAGTAGATTTAAAAAAAAAAAAAGGGAACTGAATTTAGACTTACAAGCTACACACAAAGGAACACTTTCCTTGGTGATTTCTGGAAATCTTGCCCACAATGCTTGAGAAGAAGCAAGAAACCATAACAACAGAATAACCTAAAATGATAGTCACAGATAAAAATACAAAAGAGTGGCAGTGATATTAAGCAATAAGGGAGACATCCTACAGGGCAAAAAATCTCAGATTTTTTGAGGACATTCAGAGCATGAGTGATCTCTGACCCATGTTCAGTAAACAGGAGATCTGCTTACAACTCTCAGAAACTCAAAAGAAAAAAAGCTGCCAAGCAGAGTTTGAAATATTAGAAAGAAGCCGAGAAAAGTGGGAGGTAGAGAAAAAGAAGATAAATTACTGAAACATTTTCCTAGACAACATACACAACTTACTTTCAATTACAAAATCACCAACTTTTTTTTACCCTCAAATACTGTCTTTTTAGAGAAAGAAACAGGCAATGTATGTTTAATATCCCAGCAGTTTTGCTTCATGGTGGTACTTAACAGCTCTGTTTCAACAAACGTGGAAGTTGCCAGAGAGGGTGGGATGTTTAGCAGGAGCCCTGTCAGAACTGCTGAGGGGAGAGTCTAGGACATTCTATGACATTTTTTCTAAAAGAGCGGGGAAACCATTGACCATGGAGAAAGGTAACAAATGGCCAAATGCAAATCCAAAAAGTCCAATATGGACACCAATACTTTTCCTCCTCGCCAAATTCAGCACCATTTGTTAAAATAAAAAAAAAAAAGAAAAAAGGAAGCTTCAAAAAAGAAGCATAGTTTTTTTGTAGGGAGGATAGAAGATGAAAGGCAAAAGCTAAAGTGATAGCTTGCAACATCTGTAGCTCTCACTTTGCTGAGGTTGAAAGTCATTATGCAGGTAGCTTTACGTGTTTTACCAAAAGTGCAGGTGAGTTATGGATGGTTCTATAATATGCAATAAAAATAAAATATTAATTCTTACCATAGTAGGCTCAGTGCTACAAGTGATGGGAGAAGCATCAATGGCATTGAATGAGTAAGCAAGTGATATTAGGCAAAACAGGGCTTTCAGGATAGAGCTTGGTTTTTGATTGAAACTGGTATTTCAAACTCCAATTTAGAGAATGTACTAATAAACTGGTGAAGCCAGTACATCAAAACCATGAACGCTTTCTGCAAGAGAAAAATGTGCTGTCTAGAAAAAAATAAAGAATTATGAATAGTAACAACAATTCTTGGCTTATTCATTGTTTGAAGATTTGTTTTTTTATATTTACAGAAACTCAAAAAAATCTAGAAATGTTTTGCAGTTCAGATTTATAGGGAGTAGTTTAACAGAACAAGCAGATCCTGCTTTCAAAGTATAGCAACACGCATACATGAAACTATCCATGATAACCATTCATCAAGGACACAAACTCAGAAAATATTGCATACTTTCAGTTTGTGTTCCCTACTTCATCTACTTCAGATATTTTGTATTCACAATCTGTGAAATGACTATTTCCTGTATCAACCAGCCACTGTCTAGTCAGCTGCACATTCCTGAATGAAAAATAATAACAATAATATTATGGCTTGTTTCAAGATAAACCTTGAAGATAATTACTACAGGAGACTTGTGACTTTATTTTCAAATTCCATAAATGTTTTCGATGGTTTTGGATTTGCCATTTTTCTGTAGAGAAGCAGCACAGAAGTGAAGGCAATAATCACTGAAGCAACAAAGTAAGATGTTAGAATAGTTCATTTCCCTGATCCGTTCTTCCCTGTTAACTAAAGCTAATATCTGGAGGCAAGAATTCAGACCAGTTGCTTTAGGACCTAACACAACAATTGGAATAAATTTAGCCAAGTCCAAGAAGCCTTCTCCCACATACTGCCTGCCTGATGTGTCTGTATTCAACTAGCACTTCCATTTGAGTTTGCAAACTATGTTTGCTAGAAGCCATGCATGCTACCCAGGAAAGGGGAAACAGAGGCTTGAACCCCTTAATTGAGAAGGAGGTTAAACTCAGATCTTCCAGTTTTCAGATGAGTAGATTGGTCACCTGACTGCTATGGGAAAATTTGACATTGCTCCAATTCCTTTTCTTTCTCAGGCTGCATTTGAAGTTCAAACTTTCTTCCAAGTCTTCTTTGTAAGAAGATACCTAAGTTAGATGTAAACGACATCACTGAATCAGGCTCAAAAACTTGAGGCAAGCAGAAGCTGAAATGCTTGCTGTGTGTCTGTCATCAGTTATTGCATACATATGCATGGATCTCCACTCAATATTATGGATTGCTTCTAAGAAATAATTTTCAGCTAGCTAGCTAGATCTGTAGTAATCTGCTTGCTTTATTCTTTCATAGCATTGCCTTGATGTCCCTTCTGTGCTTCTTGGCAGAGGCTGAAAAAATGAATATTATTTGCAAGGCCAGGGTTCCTAGAAGTAATCATTCTACTGGGTACAAAAGACATCAACACACAAGGAAACCCATTTTTTGGCTTTGTCATAGTCCTCATCTTGCCCAGGAATTAAAAATCCTCTGCTCCTGTATAGTATCCCAGCAATTTGCTTTTTATTTAATTTTTATTGAGAGAAATTTGTTGAACAAGCACTCTCTCCTCTTCTACTGGCATTTTGGAATGTAAATGCTAACACAGCTAACACAAAGTTCTCTAAAAGCAATGAATAAATTCAGAACCCTGACTCTAAAATCATCTTTCAATTAAATATTTTATTTCTTACTAGTACAACTGAACCTAACAAAACTAAAACAGACAATAGACATTACCATTCAGAAAGCACACATATTTAACCTTCATTCCTAATAATAACAATAATTAAGGGATGTTGACAAGCACTCATTTGACAGTGAGACTGGGGAGGCATGTCATTCCTGACACAGTGGGATATAGCATTAAATTGTAACAATGCTGGCAGCCTCCCAAAGGATGGAGTCAAGGCAGGTGGTAATCCAGTTCCACAGCCATGGAAAATAGGTGACTGCACATTGACTTTAAATTACAGTGCACTTTAAAATACAGTTTGCATTAAAAATACAGGATAATTTATGTGATATATATGGTGTAACACTCAAAGTCTCCACATGTTTCTTCATAAAAATGTGTGGCAATTATTTCTCTGGGATCTTTCTTTCTAGAGAGAAAGGAAGAAAGAAGGCCTGTAACAAGTAACATCTTAATTAGAATAGTGAGGCACATTCACAGCACTAAATTACTAACTTTCATTTACCTGGAGTCTAAACATAGAGTACTGTAAATGGAATTTTCAGGGAAAATTATGGTAATGGAATTAGAAAACCACTGTTGGCAACAATAAATCATTAGCTATCTATTCAGAACATTTAATGCTTTCACAGAGTGTGAGCTGTGATTGTAGCTGAAATGGGATCTCTAAATCCCAGTGATGGGAAAACTCCGGAAATAAGTATACCTATGGCAAACACTCCACCTTCAGGGCAAAGCACAGATGAAGTATTGTCCAAGCTAGCCTTCAAGAGAAGGAAAAAATGACGTATTTTTAGGAAAAGTGGTTGAAATAAAACAACTTGCAGTTGTTTTATTGGTTACTTTGGTTCACTGAGTGCTAGGTGGGATTTTGTACTTGTAGCTAACCTGAGAAAAGAGTGGAGAATAAAAACCTGAGAGCTCTGGTTCTGTCAATGATAGCTTTCCAGTAAGTGTAGTTCATTCTAAATCATTTCATCACCTATCTTTGAGAAAGTGCTGCCATAGTGACTGGAAAAGCCTCCAAATGATTTTAAAATTTGTATTATTACCCGTTGTGGTTTCTACTACAGATTCCATGTAGGTATACTTGGTTACTTAGCTATGTAAGCACACTTTATTTTTCAAAGGTGCCACATAAAACATCAACTTTATTAGATTTTACTTTATTACAATAGAGTAAATTTACTTTTTTTTAAATTACTGATGTCATACTGTCAACAAAGCATCCATCCCCATAAAAATATTCACTTTTGGCACTACAGCTCTCTATGGCATGAAAATTTTCAACTGAAATGCTTGGAACAGATTTTGAAAGGCATTTAATTTTAAAGGATGTGATTTTATGCATGCGGAAGAAAAACTTGTTTATATAAAGATGTATCAAAATTGAATTGTGTTAAACTGTATTTTCATTGTGGTCTTTTCCTCACAGGCAAGTATGGGCCAGGGTTCATATTAGTCAAGTGCAGTAGGAAAGAAGGTAACTTCCTATGATAAGCATTTTTTGGATCACACTTTACAGATTTTCTCAACTTGTAGCCTAGCTTATCTCCAAAGCTCACACATTCTTTATCCTGTATGCTTTTATGACAGAAAAGCATATCTGTTCTGCTCCTCAAAGAAACTGGTGCTGATTAAGAGCTCAAAAGGTTTTGGCTAGTATATTGCATTAAGTCAAGCATTCCTACAAGGATTCCTTGAATTGCTTCCTGGACATCCACACTTCCTTTTCCTGTGCTCCAGTTCACTACATAGGAGTTACTTAGGTATTCAGGCATT
Source organism: Turnix velox (assembly GCA_013400935.1). Taxonomy (NCBI): domain Eukaryota; kingdom Metazoa; phylum Chordata; class Aves; order Charadriiformes; family Turnicidae; genus Turnix; species Turnix velox. Next base: position 149,023 of record VZTY01008253.1, on the reverse strand, counting down.
GTCTATGCTATTTACAAGCTGTATATTGCTTGAAAACAAAACAAAATGAAAAGATGCATTGCTTGTAATGCACACATTCTGACTGCTGGGAATTAATGTTCTGCCAGTAAGTGGGTACAGCATATCCTGTCTGTCAAATTTCAATTCCCTTTGTCCTCAGAGAACAATAAATCAGCCACATGTTAGCCACTTGAACCATCTAACTGAACTTATGGCTTCTATGCTAAGTTAATCTTTCAGAATCCAATCAGGCAGTAAATGTCTGAATATATCTTTGGTTTAAAATTTAATGAACATTATCACCTGTGATGTGTTCTGGAGTTTTATTTGTTTTTCAGTAAGGTAGAAATACATAGTGACTATAGGAAATTAAATAAAAATTACACCAATTTTTTCTCCTTTCAGTCTGCAGGAGTGAAAGCTAATATTTCTCTTGGAGTTTCATAAAAATTATCTGTGTATGATTATTTTACTGCTATCAAATGTCATTTCCTCAAGCAGATATGGAAAGAAAAGTCTTCACTCGCAAATCCCATCTCAAAGGCTCCCATTATGGAAAAAACTCCCACAGCACTTACTTTTCAACACTGGAGTTTCTACACAGAAAGGAGCTCTTACTGTGTTCCAGTAGAAGTCAGGCACATCAGCATTGCTTAAAGGTAAACACTGATTTGTCATATACCTTCAGTCACTGAGAAATCACTTGCTTAAAGACCAGCTTTAGGAACTATTAAAAGGACTCTACTGCATGCTCAAATCTGATCCAGCTTGCAGGGATGAACAAAAGAAGTAGCTGCATTGAAGTTAATGACTATACTGGTGCAGAACTGGTGCAGTGAAGATAAGTGTTAAGAACCAGATTTCCTTTTTACCCTGCTAAAGTTTTATGTTAGCTCTGTAGCTGTTTGTTTTCTCTTTTTTATGCATCACCTTTCAGTCATTGTGCCTTGGTCACTTTAACAGTCATACTATATTGTAATTGCTTCTGGATAATGTATCCTATTTCAAATGACCATTTGCTGCACAGATCAATGTTACTTGTGCAATATAATCTTTCACATGGATAGCAACAATAAATTTTTCTCAGCCAAAAATTGCCCGTAAAAGACACAATGGACATTTTGCCTGTTAATGGTACTGATGAAATGGAAAAAAATCCTGCTCTGAATAAAGGCTTATGTGTTTCCAGACTTGTTATTTAATTTATTATTTCATAGTAAGAATTATATAGTACTTTGTTGGGACTTCCTTTTGCTTTTGAACAATGCATGAGGTTATGTTATTGCAGTTACAACATTCAATGGTAATCAGTTCCTGAATAATATTGTCCCATTCAAACGTCTCATACAAACTTGTTGTTACCCTTTTAACCAGACAATTTACAGCTCATTTGTGAGTAATTTCAGTGTTTGCCCAGCATCCTGAACTCCATTTTCCTCTTCTGACTCATGGCATAGGTGACCTGTATAGAGAGATATTGTTTGCATAGTCCATCCTTTTCATGCTTTCTTTCTTTCTTCAGTGTTGCTATGCACAGGATCTGTTAAAAAACCAAATAACAGGAAAGAAGTCTTCCTTTCTATGCATAATAGCTGTAGGAGACAACAGAAAACAAACACCTGAGATATATGTAGCTCATTTTTTCAAGTGACCTCATTATGAAAAACAGGAAAGACCCAGACTTCTGTGTTTGCTTTATAAAATGTTGTTTGCCTTCACTGTCTCTGTTGGGATTTAGGGACTAACTGTATGACAGGAAGCTCAGGGAAGCAGTCTACATTGTCTGATGCTATTGTTTTTCTTTAGAGTTCAGTAAGTTCATTTCTACTACACTGTTTTTGAATCAGTTTAACTGACTGGAACTGAGTGTCTTAATATAATATGACAGCAGATTTGGTGGTGATTTTATCCCATCTTTTTATTATTTATTTTTAATTCCATAGCCGGTGATCTGAGGTAAAGCTTTGACTAAGGAGCACTTAAGGGGAATTTTAGGGTTTTAGCTCACTTCTGCTGAATAATAGCGAGACCCAGCAAACCAGAGTACAGGCAGTCTCTCTAGCAGTGAGTACCCCACTACCGAAGAGATCTTGAGCTGATCCTGAGTGAAAAGGAACCATTGCCAGCTTTCTTTTATAAATGAAAATTATGCTTTTTTCAAATTTTTTCCCACTCCTTACTTTTGCATTTGGGCATTAACTGGGTATTCACCATTAGATTCCCCAGTATTAGCAATCACATTTTCAGTGCAACAGACTAATATGACACGCTTGTTTGACCCAAGGTATGAGCTGGCATGCAGGAAGAGACTCACAAATCAAGCTTAGCCTAGAAATAACACCGGAAAAATAAATGTCATGTCAGGAACCAGTTGGAAATTCACTTTCTATGTTGGGCAGGGACTTAGGAAAGCATGAAACATGAGGTAATCTGCAGATAAGAACATGATAGGTGGCAAATATATTATTTTGTCATAGGACACACTTTGGGACTGTTTGCTTTAGGTTCTTTTGACTGTACCTAAACCATAGAATACAGATCCATTTTTTGCATTTACTCTGGCACCCCAATGCATTTCTATTCTGCACACAGGGAGGACATGTGTAGTTATGTTGTATTTGGTTTCTGTGGCAAGGTTTTAGGGGGCAAGGGGAAGCATATGCTACAGGAGTTCTGTTAAAAGATTCTTTCATGTCTGATAGAGCAAACACCAGACAGATCCAAGACAGACTTACTGCGGGCCAATGCTGAGCCCTCCAGCTAGAGTGGTAGTGCCTCTGCAATAAGAGGGAGGAATAAAGCCCTGAGTAGTAGCAAGCAGAAGAAAGGAGTGAGAGAAAAAAGTCTGCAGACACCAGGCCAGTGAAGAAGGAGAGGGAGGAGGTGATCCAGGCACCAGAGCAGAGACTCCCCTAGAGCCAATCATGGTGAGTCAGGATGTCTTGTCCCCCTTTGGCACATGGAGGTACACGGTGGAGCAAAGAACCACCTGCAGCCCATAGAGAACCCCACTCCAAAGCAGGTGGATGCCCAAAGGAGACTGTGACCCATTGAGAGATCTATGCTGGAGCAGGCTCCTGGCAAGACCTGTGGAACCCACACTGGAGCAAGTTTACTGTCAGGACTTGTGATCCCATACTGGAACAGTCTATTTCAGAAGGATCACTAAAGAAATTCATGAAGAACTATCTCCCATGGGGTGGAGTAAGGAAAGAGTCTTAGGAGTCCTCCCTTGGGAAAAAGTGTCAACATGGGATGATCCAACCGCAGCCTCCATTCCCCATCCCCCTGCACTGCTCAGGGGAGAAGGCAGAGAAAATCAGGAGGCCAGGAAGATGGGAAGGATGGGTGAAAAGATTTTAGGATTTAGTTTTTCCCTGCTCTTATTTGATTGGTAATAAATTCAATTAATTTTCCATAGTGTGAGGCTATTTTGCCCATGGTAGTAGATGCTGTCTGATCTTTATGCCATTATCTCAACCCACAAATCTTTGGTTCTGTTTGCTATCCCCTGTCCAGGTAAGGACGGGAGTTGTGGAGGGGCTTTGGCAGCATCCAGCCAGGGCCAATCCACCAAGCACAAAGGTACACAAGGAACCTTGATACACAAAATAATGTAGGAACTATAGTGTGCTTTAATTTCTACATCTTTGCCATCTTGTGGGAGTAAAGAATTGAGGTGAATAAATCCATATATTGCTATGACCTATATTATTCTTCAGATTTTATATGTATATTGTGGTAGTTACAAACCCCAAAATTATTACTCCCTTAGCTGTACCAAATATTCAATTATATGGAACAGTTCTGCTTTCAGATATTGATTCCTTAATTTCTGTTGAGAAAGAAGCTAGATTGTGCATGATTTTTTGCACACACATGTACAGTGCATTCATACACTTTCCAGAGCCTTCGAATTCTTTTGAACAGGAAATCTGGAATGCATGAATATCACCATTCAAGGTACATAAATTAGTTAACACCAGGTCACCATTAGTCACTGGCAGCCAGATGTCATCAACACCTGTATTTTTTGTCACATCTGGAACTCTAGAACTCTAATAATGTACCAACGAGTATAGTAACCCTAAGGATGCAATTCTGCTCCAGATTAGGACAATTCAGATAAATTTCTGAGATGTAGAGTAAAATTCATCTGCCTGAATTAGATGTTGATGTTTCATAATGATATCTGAGTTGACTGCGACCTAAAGCTTTCTGAATGGTGATGTGTTGGCAGAATTTCATGGTATATCCAAAACAGGATATTGCTTGTGTATGAGCAACTGAGTTGCCTGCAAAGTTTCTACCAAATCATTGCTAATATAATTATGCTACCAAATTAATCAGCCTGACTAGTGGTATAAACTTGCAAACTGAGTAACTAGGCTAGTAATTTTAAATCTGCTATGCTATGATACAATAGATGCAAATGTACTGGGAGCACAATATATTTTTCTCAAAAAATTATGTAAGAAAAAAATATTTGAATACCCAATAATATCCAATGTAATTAGACCCAAACTTATAATCTATATACAATTTATTTTTAGATTGTTTAAGATATATCCAAAGTATCTTGTTTTGAGTAAAATTTCCTTGATTTCTTATTTAAGAAGGGGAGCTTGAAAACTGTACTTACCTCCATCTTGAAGACTTTTACCAGGCATGTAAGCGAATACCACAGTAGAATGAAGGTAATAAAAAAGCCAACATTTGTATGAAAAGAGAAGTAGAGAGCATGTTAACACAGAAAGAACAGGTTCCTCATCATGAAAGCTGGGAAGAAGATGCAGATAAACAGGGTGGGGGAGAAAATAGCATATTGAAGGGAAAATGAAGGAGGTGAAATATATAACATGAACAGAAGGAAAGAGAGAATTAAGGCATTGATTATTGATATGAGAGTTTTGTGGCTATATAGTAAATTGGTGAATATTAAGGAAATGCTGCTATTACTCTTATTAACTTTCCTCAGGTTTTAATTAAACTAAATGCTGCAGTTTTCTGTTAAGAACTGTATCTTATATTTCAGTTGCCTAGTATGTATGTAGAAAAGAAAGGAAGTGACTGATTACATATATTCTTTATCAAGTAGAATTTGCTAAAAATTAAATCTTCAAACAGTCAAAACTCCCACAGATCAGCTCAGTAGTTTCACCTTCAGTTAATCCAATTTTCTGGTATCAGAAATAAATACATAATGCTTCTTTTCTCAGTCCTGACTAGATTTACCAATACACAACTGAGTTCATATTGCAGAAGGCATCGGATGTGAGGCTATAGTTTCCTATAGACATAAAAATTCATGAGTAAAACTTGCTCTGTGTGAGTCATTTGTTATGACAAGGCCTCTCACAGTAGTTCAGCTGCATGTAACTGTTGCAATCAAGTGTGAATTATCTGACGTTGCACTACAGAGTTTTGACTGACCTGAAAACTCTGTGCTGAATGGGCAGCAATCAGCTTTAGAATAAATCATGTCTTCTTCCAGTTAAGCAATTATCTTTAGCAGAGATAGTGTCAGACGCCAAGTGGCCTATATTTATCCTCAGTGTTACAACTAAACTGATGCTGCTACAGAACAACTCTGCTTAAGTACGTTGTCACAAAATTGCTTCAAATTCTCCTCTTAGCTTTCAGGTTTGATTTTCAAAGGTTTGTATTATAAAGCAAGATATCCTGTAGATGTTACTCATTTATTCTTTCTCCATGGAGTAAAGTCACTTGAGCTGTCTGAATTCAGCTTCTGTAAGTTATATTAGCAACCAAAAAGGAGTAGGAGATGCTAGACACATTCTTTGCCAAACATTTAACTTACAATCTGGAGGCTCAACATGCTTTAACCCATCTGAAAATCTTGCACATATTGCAGGAGTTCTATGGCTTCTGTTCTGTTTTATTCCTCCTGCTTCTCTCAAATAAGAAGACAGAAATGGGGAAAATTCAGACAGAATATCTAATTAATCATCAGATGAACTTGGTATTTAATTTGTGAGTTTTCCTTTCTTTCTTGAAAATTACTTTCAGCATAGAATTGTCACATTACTGGTAGCTCCAAGACATTTATTTGTAACATTTTAAAACCTGAAAATCTGAACATACCTTAACAGGATTTTTGTAAGTATGTTTTAACAAAAATCAAACCCTTAAACTTAATTAGAAATATGATGGAAAAAACAAATTCCTAAAACTTCTAAACTTTCAAAACTGCACATTGTTTACGTATCAGCTTATTAAACAGTCCCCCTGGATTTTAAAATTGAAAGTTACTGAGAAATGTGAGTTCCCTTTGGCTTCTGGGTTACGTCTGAAGCTTTAAATTAGAAGATAGTGCAGGTGCTGGCTACACAAGCATAGTGTCCACCAGGACAACGTGCTTCCAGTGTGCTCCATGAGCAGTTTCAGTACTATCACTGATTACTTCCTTCTCTCCCACCATCATTATATGAGCAAAGCAATAAATTACAAGAAGGCAGAAGTAAGCTGATGAAGAGACAAGTAGTGTGACAAGAATAAATGGTGTTTTCTCTTGGCAACACCACTTGAGAAGAAAGCAGCAATTAATACATGCCTAGTGAAACTGAGACAAGTCTACTACCTTGTATGAAGCAGGGCTATCCTTGTGCAAGCTTGTAATCTGGGTTCTTCCTTTGCTCTGGACATAACTTTATTTAGTCAGGAAAAACAAAATAGGCTTTTTTTATTAGCTTCTGTTTATAAAAAGAGAAAGTGTGTACAAAGTGTATACAAAGTATAGAGATGTTATTTGACATCTCTATAGAAGAAAAAGAGAGTATATACAATTCCTACAATTTTCAAAGGATTTGTAGATTAATTTAGCAAATTTCAGACTCTCTTACAACAGACAGCAATATGTAAATGTTTATATAATTCAATAGTTCTATTCTGTCAGGTCTGTCAGTTGGAAATACAGAAAAATACCCTATATGCCTACAAAGGTTCTAATTATGCATTTGGAATATGAGTACTGTCTGGGAGAAGTCATCTCTCAGGAACAATTTAAATCACCTTTTTACTTGATGTCAATTTGTGGGCTTTAACAGGACGACAGGTAGATATCCACAGATACATCTGCTACTAGACTGGAAACAGCTCAGTCACCTTAATATCTGGAAAAACCAGTTGTCCCAGATACAAAGGCAGAGAAATAATTCAATGGATGCTGCCAGCTATTATATACAACTGGTAAATAAGGTATTTGTCTGTATTTTCAAGGGGTCCATTGGGACATATTCTGATGCAATTTCTTACCTCCTTATTCCATTTTGGCAGTCACTAGAAGTCATTACATGAAAAAGGGGCCTGCTATTGGTTTTTAACAGATAGCTGTCAATAATTCAAGTGCACAGCAATATTTAGTAATACTTAGTAATGTTAAACAAAGAGCTTGCCTTGGTTCCCAGGCAAGTACCAAGCCTCGAGGAACTGTTGAGTCTGAACCATGAAGACAACATCCTTAAGGTCAAAATTTTTGTTAGAAATTTTGTTATAAAGCTCTTTGTTTAACCGATAAAAGTGATCTGTCCCTTTAAGAACTGCTTGCTTAATCTATTTTTATCAATATAATTGTCTCTAATAGAAGAAAGAAGGGCAAATGGTATTTTTTAAAAATAATTTTCTGAAGCAAATTTCAAGTCTTTCTATCTTGCTTTGCCGTTATTTGTAACTGTTAGTTACAAATATCTAATGTAATAATTCCACTTTAACAATGATTCAGTCTTTGAAAGTCAGACCTCTTTAAAGTCTGTCAATACAAATGTTTGCTATCACTATGCAGTTCTGAACATCTTGGCCATCCCAAATGCATCTTCTGTAGGGCCTCTGTATTCACTGTAGGTGGTGAGATCTGCCTGATTAGAATTCTTACTGTGCTACTTTATTTTAATTAGGCTTTGGATTAATAAATAATTGTATCTTTCCACATTTAACCTGTATAGCATAAAAACAAACTTTCTTCTTGAATACATCTATCTGGCAGAGTGGAAATTGTTAATTCAACTTGGACAACCAAGTGTTGTCACAATACAAGGAAGTGGAATAGAGCAGTAAAGACCTGTAGTGTATTTTTCCACTGTTTTTTTTTTCTACACAAGTAATAAAAATACTTTATAATGATTTCTCTTTCTCTCCAGGATGGCATATCTTTAAAATTTGTTGGATTTGTGTATTCATATCATATATGCTGTAGGACAAAAGGCAGTAAATAGTAGATAGATAGTTTATAGATCAAAAGACCTCTGTCAGCTGGTTACAATTCTTACAATGGCACTGACAATGAATGAAAAGATTTTGGATTTCCTCTGAAAAACCAGATCTATTCCTTCTCCCCCTCTCCATTTTTAACATTTTAGAAGTTCTACAGCTGAAGCTAGATGTAGTTCTGTGAACAACGGTGTTTCCATTTGTCCACAGTGATTTGAATGAATGCAGATCTGGTTAATTATATTAGAATCAATCACTCAAAGGATTACAGACTTAATTGGGAGAACAAATACAAAGCAAAATGGACTACTGCTAGATATCTCAGGGGACTGTTCTTCTGAATCTGTAACAGACTGATCTTGTGTGTACAAATATGGCAAGACAATGAGAATAAAAACCAAAGACAGGTTGCCACCAAGCTGTGAAACCATCCAGGAAGTGGGGAACTTATGCTCAGAGTTCATGAAAATGTAACAGACATTGTCTATCAAACATGCAACTCTGCCTTCAGTTACAAGAAATGTCTTGACCAAAAGCTGGCATCTGGTTAAATCTACTAGATTTGTCTTTTGCTTCAATCCAGATGTTCATGTGGATTTTCAAATGCATTTCTTGAGGTCTGTTTGGTTTTTGGGACATTCTTGGCTGAATTTTGCCTACTCAAGAGGATTTTTTAATAGTTTCAGATGGAAATCATGAGAAATTTTGATGTGTTTCATAAGATCTAGCCAACAGCAGGCAAATTAACACAACTTTGGGTTATTACTCTTTGGTTTCCAGGGGTCATTTGAACCAGAGGTAGCCTTAGTTTCCTGTAACATCTATACAAAGCAGCAAAGAACATGTCTACTCCAAGAGACACAGTGAGATCCAAGTGTCCTATAGAAAGGAACTTTGGCTGGCTCAAGACTAGTGGTTGATGCAGTGGATCTGTGCCTTCAGGATTTGAGCTGGATCTCATCTGACTAGTTTGATGTACGGGAGGGTAAGGCCTGTCAACAGCTGGGTGCAACATAATATTTATTTCTGATTATTATCATGATTAAGGAGATTAAAAGTTTTTACTATGTACTAGTGGATAATGGTTTTACCTGAATCACTGACCATAAAACTGCTGCTGTTTCTTCTTCAACTGCCAGATTTCTTACCTAAAACCAGTTCCAGCTGTCTGTTCCATTGATATGAACTTATTTTAACTTTAGATTCTGCAGGGTGATTCAGAGTATGTGTTGGTTTTTCTTGTTAGAGGGGAGGCTTAATCACAGATGGGAGCTGTCAGTGCTGCTATAATGCAAGCACATATTGTTTGTACATCTAAGTGCTTATAATTTTGTTCTTCTTTGATCCCAGGAAAAGGAAAATAAAATTTGTGTTAGTTGTATTTTGGCAGTTACCAGCTCTGGATTTCAAAACAGCAGCATGCATGAATTAAAATTATGAAGCTGTTTTAATTATGCTTTTTATTGTTAGGCCTTTTCCCATATGTAATTTCCAAGAGATAATGAGCAATTCAGAAAAGTGCTGAGAGGAGTTCTCAGGAAGCAGTATGTTAGCCAAGAAGTGGTCAAACTCCCCCCAGAGAAAGATCAGAGATGGGAGATGAGGAGGAAGGACAATGTAAATCCTCCTTAATGAAAAGTCAAACAAAAATCCAGACATTTACTTGCCACTAGGATTAAATCTGACTCCAGTATTACAGAATTCAAGACACAGTGGTGGGTGGGAGGTGTTCCTTCCCTAATTCTGCAGGTTTGGCAGCAGGGCAGTCACATGCCCTGGAGTTGAAGGTTGATGCTTAAAGTAGTTCAGCATGGGGTGTTTTGGCTGGGACTTCAAAATAATGGCAGTGGTCAAGAGGGCTGATATTGATAGAGACTGAGAATTTAGAACCATTTATGTTGGAAAAAACCCTTAAGACCACTGAGTCCAAATATTAATCTAGCATGGCCAAGTCTACCACTTCCTATGTGCCACATCTACATGTGTTTCACTTACATCCAGAAACAGTGAATTAACTGCTTCCTGTGCTGCAATGTTTGATAATCATTTCAGTGAAGAAATTTTTCCAAATATCCAATCTAAATCTCCTCTACCACAACTTGAGGCTATTTTCTGTTGTCCTATTATTTCATACTTGGGAGAGGAAATGAACCCACATCTCGCTACCAACTCCCTTCTGATAGTTGAAGAGAGTGATAAGGTCTCCCCTCATCCTCCTTTTCTGCAGGCTGAAAAACTCCATTTCCCTCAGGCACTTTACATAAGACTTCTTTTACAGAGCCCTCATCAACTTTCTTGCTCTTCTTTGGAAATATGCAGAACCTCAACATCTTTCTTGTAATGAGGGGCCCAAAACTGAACAGAGTTCTTGAGATGAGGTTTCACCATTGCCAGATACAGTGGGATAGACACTTCCCTAGTTCTGCTGCGCACACTATTTCTGAGGCAAGCAAGGATGATATTGGTCTTCATGGCCACCTGGGTACACTGCTGGCTCAAGTACAGCTGGCAGTTGACCAGCACAGCCAATCCTATTCTTCCAGGGAACTCTCCAGCCACTCTTCCCCAAGCCTATAGCACTTCATGGAGTTGTGATGAAGGGCTTGGCCTTGTTGACTCTCATACTATTTGCTACGGCCCATCTATTCAGCCTGTCCAGATCCCTCTCTACAGCTTTCCTAACCTCAAGCAGGCCAACAGTTCTTTCCAAACTTCTTGAAATTCGCAAACCTACTGAGCATGCACTCAATCCCCTTGTTCAGATAATTGATAAAGATATTAAACAGAACTGTCCCAAGTGAGTCCTGAGGGATGTCACTTATGCCCAGCAACCAACTGGATTTAACTACTTTCAGCACAAGTCTTTAGGGTCAGACATCCAGCCAGATTTTTACCCAGAGAAAGGTACTTTGTAGTGAATAGAAGCAGATATGGGGAAAGCGGATTTGTGGAGGAATTCTGTTTACTTTTTTCTCACTTAATATTTTGATATTTTGCTGAGGAGCAGAATAAAACTATTTAAAATATTGTACATCACAGTTTTCACGTGCAAAAACCACAAATTGTTAGATCAAATTAGCTCTAATCAAAGTTAACAAAAATTCCATCAGATGATGCCTTAGAAAAGTCAGCAGGTGTATCTGAGGTGTGATTAAAATTTAACAGCAATTCACTCTATACCAGCCTGACCTAGATCAGCATCTTAACCTGCTATGAAAATACAGATTTAAATTAAAGTATCCCACCTGTATAACTGTCCTCTCCTTAGTGGTACAACACAGTAGCATAGAGCCTAAATAATCCTTTATCTAGGGTTTAATTTTGTATCACCACCTCTTCCCTCTTACTTGTGAGGAAAGCTTTGCCAATTTGCAAACTGAAAGCAAAGCTCTTTGTTGAACTGCAAATTATTTTTGTGCAATATTAAGATCTACCGTCATCATAATATTTACATACACATCCTTCCCACATGTACTAAAGTGAAAATTCTCTTTTACTTGTTAACTACAAAAGTTGAAATTTCCAATTCTGTATATTGAAATGGGGACAAGCCTCAGTATACATAAGCATGTTTTATGTTCTCAGCTCTCACAATTTTTACTGAGTCAGAAAGAGTTTTAGCTGCATGGAAAACCAACTAAGTTAAAGTTGGATCCTTTATTCTGCTCTATGGAGATGTGAAATGTATTACCCAGCTTTGCTTCTGTCTTCTGCCTTTTTTCTCCTACATTATTCAGCACTAGAGCAGCTGGACACTGAACTGAGATTTGTCCAAATGTCTGGGCTACTTTCCAAGTAGGTTCTTTGAGCAGATGTTCCCACTTAATTTTATCAAAGGCTGGTTTCCTTGTGCCTAAAACTTGCCATATGCTCACAGAAAAATGCACCTTGTTGCAGGGGGAATTGCCTTTCATACTGAGAAACAGCTAACGCCATGAGTGAAAAGTTCAAAGTTCAGTACTCTTTTTATTAGCCAAGTGCAATAAGCAAATTCCTTATATTTCACATTTCCTCACATATATTAATGATTTTTTTTTTTATTTTTAGGACAGGAGATATAATCTCTCTCCTTTCCATGCAAATAATTTCCGCATCACTTTCTAGTCCTCAGATCACAGACTGCCTAAGTATCAAATCAAGATACTGTATTCTTCTTTGCAATTAACATGCTAAAATTTTAGGATATTAATATTAAAATGGGAAAGTTGAGATTTTAGTGACAGTGTGTGCAGCTGAAGATGCATAAAACCTGTTACAGCTGAACACAAATTACATTGCCTGTCACATATATGTGTAGTTTTTAAGTAGCTGAAATGTGAAATGCTTTGAATTCCACTCATGGAGAAGACATTTTCTTTGGCTTGGCTAGACGTAACATTTAAAGGAAACATATCTGAAGAGTAAAGTTTAATTTCCTTTCCACAGAAAAATGAAAACCCAGTGCTAGGAATTCAATGTTTGTGACACTTTGCCTGGGAGTAAATCTGCATGTCTGGGTTCAGAACTGTGCATTCACCATAGCTGAGCTCTGAGCTGGATGGCCACAGTCAAACAGTGTTGAGCCAGTACAGGTATCTTATTTTACACTGAGCACTGGGCTAATGACATTATGAATATCAAGGCACAAAAGGTGCAGGCCTATAGCTATCTGCTCCCAGCTATGAAGCTGTGCTCTGCAAAACTTGGTGTCCCAGCAAAACTCTATTCTTTTTCCCTCTATGCAATGCTGGGACTATTAGGTATAATCTGAGAATGTTAGTTTAGGTATGCAGAAATTAACAAGAACAATTTCAAAGGTTCCTTGAGGACCTGGTCATTTTACAGTGCCTTAGCATTTATTTTGGGGTTTTTTTCCCAGGCACTAGGAAATATAGCTACTTCCTCTAAGAAACTGCTATAATTCACTTCCATAACAAGCTTATGAGGCATAATGAAATCAAGAGGGTACAAAGATATCATAGACCGTAAAAGCAGCTTGAGTGCTTTTTTTCATAGTGATGTCACACAAGAATTTGCTGAAGGGAAACGAAATGATGCAGGATTTCTGACATCCACAGTTCAAAACACTACTTGTTGATATGTAATACAGAACATATCTTTAAATTGGAAACCCATCACATTAACAGATTCCAAAATGAGCACATTTTTGTCCCATTCTCTCAACAGCACCACTAGGGCAAAACTTCACTCAGAAATGTTATGTTTTTCCAATTAATATTTCGCCTAGACAGAAAACAATCATTATTTGCTGTTGTTTTTAAATTCCACGACCTGTTTTTCCTGCCAAAACTCACTCCAGTACTTTCCGGTTTGCATGGCATTCAATTCTTACCATGCTATTTATTCATATCCTCAAAAAATATAGCATCCATATCAAAGTCCCCCAAAAATGGACCCTTATGGTGAAAATGGAGTTATTTAGATTACAAAAGAGTATCTAGTGGTCACCACTAACTGTGATTGATTGAGTCAGATGAAGGGTGTGGTGTAATAACCAGAATTTTGTAGAAAGTATTTTGACGTCCTGTTAAAATTGCATTCACAGCACTCGAATTTTCTTAATTGTAATTCACTTACTGCAATCTGCGGATTATAGCAGTACTGGAGGGCTGCTGAAATTACTTCATACTTAACACTGCTCCAACTGACTGATATTTCTCAGTATTGCATCCATGCTCCATTTAAAAAACTTTCAATGTTAGTACTCATAACAGACAGAAAGAACGTTTTCTTTTTCTTGAGCTTTCTGTATACTTGCTTTTTGCCTTCTTTATTACATTTGTCTTTTGAAGGAGTCATTGCTTTACAAGCAGAAACGAACAGGACTCATTATGTTTTCTTGAACAGTACACTGACAACCAGGGACACAGATTTTCATTCTTATAAAAGCAATCAATCATTCCTGACTTAGTAAAGGAAGTAAATGGAAACACTGATGTTCACAGTGTTCCATCAGTACTCATCTAGAAAGCAAGGATCTTCATCCTCATTAAGCCACTTTTTGTTTTTACACATTTACATATTCCATATTTAGAACCTATTAACTGCTAACAAGCATTGCTACACTACGATGTGTGAAATTTGGAATTTGTTGAATTTACCAGAAATAGCTTGGATTTTCTGCTTATGTTACATGTCTCTTAGCCTAAAGAATCAATTTTATAGAATAAAGAACTCTGGTTTCAGACGATAAATATGGCAACAAGCCATTAAATAGTCACAAATTTATGTCTTTTGTGTCTTCTCTTTATATCAAATGTGTCCCACTTTTTTGACAAGGGATTGTCTCATATTTCATAGTTTGTAGATTACTATACTTACAGCAGGTGGCCCTAGAGCGATCATTGCAATAACAGCCATTTATAACTCCTTGAGAGTTAAAGCCATACAACCTACATTACTCTCTGCATTTTTAAACAAAAAAAAATAGGGGAGTTTTTTATTATGTTCTTCACAGTGTATTCTAGCCTTTGCTCACATAAATTGTCCCGTTGAACAGATTGTCCAGTTTAGTAATTAGAATAGAATTATCTGAATGTTTATGAACTATTGATTTGGAATTTTCTTGATGAGGAAGAACATTTTCCTGAACCCAAAAGTAAATGAAGCGGTTACAACAATTATAGCAATAATCTCTTCTATGATTCTGTAACAGAAAAATAATTCCTTCTAATTTTCAGACAGTGGCAAGGTGTGTCATGTATTGTTTTTTGCTATTTTTCCCCTCTGAAGTATTATACTCAGGTTAAAGTAAGGACAAGTAGGTAGAATTAATGTGAGGAATTAAGGTTTCCATAGGGAAATTTATAGGACAGAGGTTAGGAATATTTTTCCTGAAATAGTTCATCAGAACTACTAAGTAACATTCCATGATATAGCACAAAAGTTATTTAGTCAAGTGTTTTAATAAAACTCTTTAAATCTTAGGAAGACATATTGGCAAAGAGAATTGTATTTCCTACCCTGTTTCTATCTACAAATAAATTAAACTGACCCAATCCTATTTCTTTTTTAAAACAGTATCTGAGCTATAAGTACATTTTGGTAGTCCTGTAATTCTCATGTGCTTTTCTGTTTTTTACTGATCTGTACAAAATAGGCAATTTAAACTCCTAAATAGTATCATCTTATTCTTTATAAACTTATAAATATCAAGATTAATTTTTCCTTCCATTATTTCAACTAATATCTAATTTCTCTCAATTTCTTTCTTTAGTCATTGAATGGTGAAAAGAAGGCTACATTTAGTCAACTGAGATACGCTGCAATATAAATATCTCTAATTCTGCCATCATTGTTTTTTCAGTGCTTACATCTTTTTGGAGGTCACAGAAAATTCCAAAAACTGTTTACAGTCTCATTGTGTTTTATTCCTTTTTTAACTTGAATCTCTCTCTTTCTCTTTTTTTTTTTTCCTAACAAGCTGATGTAAAAAAAATCTCAAGTTTAAATTGGCTTAAGCTAGCAATTTACAGAGTAAATATGGTGCAAGAATTCCTTAAAGTTACTTAAGCAAAAATATTGATTTTAAAGACCAAATCTTACATTATGTATCAGTGTTATTCATTAGTGATTAATACTCAAGATAATCTGATTCATTATTATGTTTTAGTTGATTCTACACCTAAAATTTTAGTCCATGGTGTTTCTCTTGCTCATTTTTTAACAGTCTTGAGTATTGAGATAGTTTCCTCACTATTATTTATATTATTTATATTTCCCATTAAAATTTATTTCCCTGCATGGATAAATCCACAGGCATTTTCTGTAGCTTGAATATGTTCTTTGTGAGTATTTTTCTGGCACAAAAATATCAACTGAGATTATCTGAATTACAATGAGATGAGACACTGGGTGATAAGAGGTCTTCATGTTGTCTGAGCACAAGGTTCTGGCCAAAGCAAGAGTGCTCTGACCTGTAAATACCTGCTGTCATATATATACACACATTTCAAATTCTGGTCACAATAATCAAATCCTTACTGTCAATCACTTTCAGTGTTTAGGTTGTAAGCATATTCACCAATATGTCTTGGTAGATCTAACCACAGAATTTGGAGCTGAATGATTTTTCCTAAATTAAAAGGCTTCAGATTCAAGATACGTACTCAGTGTTTAATACATTTTGAGACTTTCATAAAATGTGAAGTCAAAAAAGATATTAGATCATTTATTATGGCATATGTAATGCAGGCCACTGAGTTTCACCAAGATGACCTAAATCAAGTCTAACAGCCTCAATCAGACTAAACCACTTTGAGTGTTGAAAAACAAAGCTTTGTCTCAAAAGCAGACTGGGATTGTACCAGTCATTGGGCTATGCTGTTGACAGGGAAATGAATTGGTCAAATGCAAAATAAGTCTTATAATTTATATATTTCTGTCTTATAGCCTAGATGAAAGGGAAAAGAGACCACATAGGAAGTTATCACAGTGGTCTATATCTGGAGTTACAACAGCAAGATATATATTCTATGATATACTCTAAACACTGATGATACCCTTAACTTCCTAGTTTTGACCTTGTCTGTGGATTTGATGCCTTAGGGAAGAAAGATTTCTGACAACCTTTATCCTGAGACAAAAAAGCCTGTTAGAATCTTAGCATATCAGAAAACTGAAGAGGGAAATGAAACATACAAGAAAGATTTTTGGTAAATTAGGACTTTAAGACAGAATTCTCAAATATTACCTGTCAAAAATGGATGAGATTGAAAAATTCTTGGTACTACTGAATGGATTCAGTAGGAGTAAAAACTCTAATGAAACATCAATCTACAATATAAAATCAAAATTATTTGGGAGGAGGAATGAACTGCTAATCATGAGATAAATAGAAAGAATACTGAAATAACTCATTCTCAAGGTTAAAGAGTTTTCTGATTTTACTAGGAGACACAAGTTTTCAGATGTTTCAGGCTATAGTGCAGACTAATATACAAAAAGGAAGGTATAAATGAATTAGAAACTTTCTGAGATAAAAAGCTAAGTTAGAGGTTAACTTTTCTTTAAAGTAATATATAGCAAGGCCATGATCAAGCCATAAAAATAATTAGAGTCTTATGTGGAAAACAAGACAAAAAACCAGCCTTGGTCTGATGTGGTGGTGAAGGATCAGCAGGCTAACAGAGCATATAATGGTTAATGTTGGAAGGAATAAAGTGCCTCAGAGAAGTATAGTGGGAAAAGGCTGTCTGATTCATGGACCCACAGCAGGACTTGATGTAGAATGAATAAAAGATATGCAAAAGACTGAAAAAAGTATGGAAGAGGTGCTTCATGGGGAGAGGAAAATGCATAATTAGTAATTAGGGAGTGAAATAGAATCCAAGTTTGAACAGAAAGACCTCAAAATGTCATAATCTTTATTTCCCTGACCAAGATAGGATCAATTATATCTCTATTACTCCTGACAAAGTACTCTTTATTATGTTGGACACACAATACTCTCTCTAGGAAATCTATTTGTAATGAAAGTGAAGTGTATTGGCATATTCTACAGCTAAAAAGTCCCTGTACAAATATTAGGGGAAAAATTAAGGTAGTCAAGATGGTGTAACATATAAATTAAAGATACTTAGAATATGTCACTGATTAACTCAAACTGGTCTGAGGAGTTTTGTGCTGTACCCCAGAGACAGCAGAAAGAGCTTTCCAGAGTGGGAGAGGTTTTTCTGATGTGGAAAATTAAAAACCCACTCCAAATGCAAGGGGTTGTTGTTTCCATATTTTGGAGAAATAAGAAAAAAAGTTGATGAGAAAAAAGATAATTTGAGGTTATAGAAGGATTGTAAAATGCACAAAGTAGATTCTAAAGGTAAGCAACCCAGGAACAGGAGGAGAATACTCTCAGAATGAAAACAGAACTAAAAAAAATTAACCTATGTAAGAGGAATTATTTTAATAAATAAGAGATACATTATGAAGATTAAGAGTTTCTGAATATTCTTGAAAACAGTCATCTAAGCATAGCTCATCTGAGATGACCCCAACAAGATCAGAATATACAACACATTGTCAGGACATCAGGTGCCTGCCAAGCTCTATCATTCCCCTCCTCAGCAGTACCAGGGAGGAAGAAAGAAGGAAAACCATAATGTGTCAAAATAAATGTAGTCTAATAAAACAAAAGCAAAGGAAATAGAAGGATTTGTTCTCTGCTTCCCACTTCCCCTTCAGCAGGCAATGTCAAGCCACTGCCTGGGAAGTAGAGGTTTAGCACACATAACAGCTGTGCCAGAAGACAGACGTAATAAAAGACACATCCCCAGCACCATCCACTCCTGTCTGTTAGCTGTTACTGCTGAGCAGGCAGGCTATGTCCCTTTCCAAGGTCTTTCCCACCCTCAGCCTAGTGGTGGAAGGGGAATGTTGGCTTCAGAGCCTTGAGACAGCTTGATGTTTGAGCACTGGTGTGCTGTCAAGACATTTCTAGTTATCAACACAAAGCACAAGGCTACAAGTGTGGGGGGATGGGCACAGGCTAGGGAGTTAACGACGGCCATCAAGTTCCCGGGGCAAGACAAAGACAGCGATCGAGGCCTGAGGCAGACCTCGCCAGGTTGGAGCCCAGCCGCATGGCGGCCTGGGGGAGGTGCCGAGGAACTAGTGAACAAAGAACTCGTGGTCGACTGTACCGGAAGGAGGAAAGAGAGAAACCGCAAGGGGAGGGTTCTACATTGATGGATGTAACATGTGACCAATCGGAGTGAGTAGTGGGCATGGTTAACCATAGCTGTATATAAGCTTGTCTGATGCTCTCAATAAACGGATTCTGGCTGATCACATTGGTCATGAATGTCAGCCCCTTCTTGCGTTATACAAGAGCTGCTATGTTTAAAATTTACTTGATTACCGACAGACCCCATACAGACATGATTTGCCCTGAAATGTTCTTCCCACATTTGCCATGTTCTGTGGTGATTTTTTGTATTCTAAGGTTGATAGATGTTCATTAACACCATCAGCTTAATATATCAGGTTTCTTCAGCATCCAGGAGAGTGCTGACTTGCTGTGATTGGTTAATAAAGTACATGTGCTATTAAATTACGCATAAAGAAAACCGTGATGATAATATAAATAAATATCGGAGAGTTAATATAAAGAAATACAGGACAGTTACAACTTATGAACCTCAGATGATTAAAGAAATTTTAGCCTCAATAGAAATACATGGCTATCAAATCTTGAAGGCATCATCAGTAGAAAAAGAAGTAGGAATATTTTTTGTATTCAGATTAAAATCTGAACATAGTACACCAACAGATTGGAACAGTTTGCAGCCAAATTTTTAAAGGTGTTTTAATTTCTCTCCTATTTAAAAAAAATTAATCATGCAAAAGAGGTTTATCCAATTCTTTTTGAAGGAAACAAAGCACTTATAAAGGACAGAGAATGTAGGGGAGCACTTAATAGTCTAGTCTTATTTCAGAAACAAATATTGAAGGCATAGGCTTGAATATTGAAGCTAGTGGCTATGAGGATAGACCTTGACAAGTTTCATGACCTAGTTAATAAAAGTCATCTTGTATTAGAAGAGAAATTTTAGTAAGCTGGTAGCTTACTCTTCCACTTACATGGTGACCTTGAAGCATGTAAATGAAAGCCTTCGGCATCATAATTTTTTAGCTTTAAAGTCAAAATGGTGAGCACAGGTTTTAGACAAGAGAGTGCTGAATAGAAAGAATAAGGTAGGTTCTGGCCAGGAAGAGACATAGCTCCTCACACAGTTTATTGTGAATGATCCAATTCCCTAAAGTTATTACAGTAATGAAAGCTTTCCTATGGTTCTTCTCCCACCACCATGTCAATGTCCACATTCTACACAGTCATACCTCTTGAAAGCTGTCATTTTCTGTAGTCATGGGATCACCATATCTTCTCCAAAGAGTCAGTTCAAATGGGTAGTGTTTCATTTTACCAGATCAAACTACATTTTGATTACATATGATTTCATAAATCCAATGAATACTTTGTTTCCAAATAGAATGATTAATAGTGAACTACATTTTATATTTGCTTAGTGATCTCAAGATACAATAAATAAAAAAAAAAATCTTCTCATTTGTCATATATTTCAGATATCCAGAAAAGAAGGAGTGACAGGAAAACTAATCAAATGAAGGTTTAAGGTACAAGTTGAAGAAAGAGTCCAAGCTGGAGTCATGGAGAATGGAAAGGAAAAGGAATTGTCTGTCTTCCTTAGGGAAATTCTACTGATAACCACTTTGATTCATAGTGTCTCATGTGTTCTTTTTTATTGATTAATTTGTATAGCAGAATGATGGACACATCTCCTACACATACACTTTTGTCAGTGACAATGATTAGCCATGAATATCAAATTACATAGAAGCAGGATGTGATTATGAGTTGCCAGATTTGATTTGTGGAATGCATCTTATTTGAATACCCTAACTAATGCTTTAAGATGTAAATAAAGGAGAAAAAAAAAAAAGTCTCATTTAAGGATTCATAGGAGTTATTTTAATAAGTGAAAGGCAGGTTTCTTCATATTTCTTGGCTCATTTGATCTACCAGATAACCTTATACAGTCCTACACAGGTTACAGTAAACAATTGCAGGACAGCCACTTTTCTAGTCTAAAGTGACTTGTCTTTTGGCCTCAAAATCCTAGAAAGACCATCAGTTTCTGTTCCACAACAAAAAAACCCCGCACTATTGTCAGTAATTGCTCTCAGTGATGGCAAATGCAAATGGACTGCAAGCTGACAATGTGAAGGTTCAGATGCGGATAGAAAGGATGTAGACAGATTGGATATAGGTGTATGACTAGAATTTGATAGCTGTGTTTTAAGGCTTATCCAAGTGTTTGGATGAAAAAATGACATAGATGGGCTTACTGAATATCAGAAGATATTTCAGTCATATTCTCTCTTTTCAGGGATGCAAAATTTATCTTCTTTATGGAGGTTTGCTTTCTATTTTTCATTGCTCTTGTTCTCTTTTTTTCAGTTAAATATCTGCCATGAGTGGCTGTCAGTGTGAGTGGGAGAGCACTTGGTTACATCAGCAATTCAGCTTACTTCATGGGTGAAGGAAAAACTCCCACTGACACACATTTTTCAGCATATTTAAATAGATTTAGCTTTCGAATGAGAAGATAATAATCTGGACACCTACAGACTGAGGGCCTACTCATGCCTTTCACTTCTACCCACATCCAAATCTACATAAAGAAAGAAGGAGTCATCCATCTCTGCTGCCACAACTCCCCACATTTCCTAAGCTCAGCTCATTTTTTCTCCATCCAAAGGCCACAATGAAAGCACAGCCTCTTTTGTAAAGGAGTGACGTCATTTGGGATGTGTCATGATCACACACTGGTTTCATAGTAATATGGGAGAGGAAAATTATATTTTCCTCAAAGTCAATCCATGCTCATTGAAGTCTGTTTGAATGACCATCTTGACTGCAAAGAAATTCTTAAGAACTCAGGCAAAACTGAACAACTTTAATGAGAATCTGTGGATGGTTTTGCTTGATATCTGTGGTCTGAATCCATGTTCAGTTTTGAAAGAAAGGGGCAAATTGTGCCTCAGAGGAAAACAACATGGACATTGACCATGGGAAAGTCCGCATGGAATTTTCCTTAAGAGGAAATATTTGGAACCTGGACAACAGTTTGAACAAAAGCCATTAACATTGTGTTTAGTGGTGAATTAGGTATTTTTGTGGATCCTGAGTAACACTGTGGATATATCTTACACTTCTACAAAAAATATGTTTAACAATGCCAAAACAACCGCACCAGGAAGAGAGTAAATCCTATAATATAATTGCTATTATATCATTAATATGTGAAAGAATTGTGAAAAAATGTCAATAGAGATCCTTAGAGGCTGCCACTCTATTATATAATAATTAGGATCCCATCAAAATGAGGGATCTGGGGGTCCTGATGGACGAGAGACTTAACATGAGCCAGCAGTGCGCTCTCGCAGCTCGGAAAGCAAATGGGATCCTGGGCTCCATCAGGC